>APFE031196571.1:0-85564 GCA_000404065.3 Pinus taeda | reverse complement strand
TAATATAATGCACTGCGTAAATCCCCATACTTAAATTCAAAAAGAGTCAAGGGATCTCTACTTGAATGGTTCATGAGGCACAATACTTGCTAAGGCTTTGCAAATGGGGTAGCAAGCTAAGTGGGCTTGATTGTGGGGAAAAACTCCACAGTTAAGCGCGCTTGAGCCAGAGGAGTTCTGGGATGGGTGACCTCCTGGGAAGTCCTGGTTATCGGGTGCAAGCCTCGGAAGTGATGATTGATGCTATGTGATTCGTTCTCCACATTTCACTAGTTTCAATCCCACTTCTTCACCCCTGTGAGCATCACCCGATGCAATGAGTGCTAAGTGAACTATTCAAAAATCATGAGAAATTAGTCAGTTACGACTACCTCTCATGGAAATGGTCATACGTTTGAATGACTTACTTAACGCAGTTGAATCCCAAAATGATATCTAATATAATGCGCTGCGTAATCCCCCATACTTAAATTCAAAAAGATTCAAGGGATCTCTACTTGAATGGTTCGTGAGGCACAATACTTGCTACGGTTTTGCAAATGGGGTAGCAAGCTAAGTGGGCTTGATTGTGGGGAAAAACTCCACAGTTAAGCGCGCTTGAGCCAGAGGAGTTCTGGGATGGGTGACCTCCTGGGAAGTCCTGGTTACCGTGTGCAAGCCCCGGAAGTGATGATTGATGCTATGTGATTCGTTCTCCACTTTTCACTAGTTTCAATCCCACTTCTTCACCCCTGTGAGCATCACCCGATGCAATGAGTGCTAAGTGAACTTTCAAAAATCATGAGAAATTAGTCAGTTACGACTACCTCTCATGGAAATGGTCATACGTGAATGACTTATCTAACGCAGTTGAATCCCAAAATGATATCTAATATAATGCACTGCGTAAACCCCCATACTTAAATGTAAAATTTATTGGGGTGGTAGGAGGGGGAGGGATTCTCATTAATCCCAAAGGAATCATAGAAGATAGATATTCTTGGGGTCTAGGAATGAAGACAAATAATCAAACTGAGGCTTATGGGTTGTTCCTCGAGCTCTCTTTGGACCAAAAAAGGGAATCAAGGATATGCAAATTCTAGGGGATTCCATGTTGATTATAAAGCATATGAACTACAACTCATTCTCTCAAAACATCAAACTGAACTAGATCATCAAGAGAACCTAAGGAATGATCCCTCTCTTTGAACAAGTTAAGTTTCTCCATATACTAAAAGGTAATAATAAGGAAGCTGACAAGCAAGCCAATTTGGCCTATAGGATGAATGAGGAAAGCAACAAGGTGAATGACATTGTGGGATCGGTCATCATTCCCTAATGGTTGTTATGAATCTCAATCTATTGATAGTTGAGTGTGGTTATGGAAGGGTAAAGAATTATAATAAGAGGGAATGTTCGGAGATTTATTGCCCCTCCTCCCCTAGCTTGTCTCCTTTTCCCCCCTACTCCCCCCTTCTTCCCTTCCGCCTCTCCTCCCTTCCCCTCCCCCTTAGCCTCTCTCCCTTCCACCTCATCCTCCTTTTCTCCCTTCACCCTCCACCTTGGCTACCTTGGTTTCCACCTCCCTGTCCCCCTCATACCTTCTCTCCTCATCCCTGTCCCATCGACATTCATTTACCCTGGCCCATCCTCCCGCCTCATGGTGCCCTTGTTGTTTGGCACAGTGTTGATAATATCGGTATCGGGAAAATATCGGTGAGGGTCCAGAAAATATCTTATCGGCAATATCGGCGAAAATATCGGCAAAATATCGGCAAATATCGGCAAGCATAAAAAATAATTTTTTCAAATTTTTAAATATAGCCGATATTTTGCCGATATCGCAATATTTTCAAAACAGCAAATATCGCGATATTTTCTCGGCGATATAACGTTTTGCCGAAAATATCGCGATATTTTCGAATATCGTCGATATTATCAACAGTGGTTTGGCATATGTGGTAGTTTCATTGTTGTCCTTGGTCTTGTAGTACAGTTGGACAATTGAGAAGTTTAGGCATGGAAACCCTGGTATTTGCACCTTGTATCAGTCGCAACAACTGGCGAAACCGAGATGAAACCATGCGAAATAATGGGGAGTGTGAGGAGCAATTAATCCTTCTAGTCCGAGATGGTCAATTCGTGCGATGGAAGCTGGTGTGGGAAAAGTTGGTGGTCATTTTGTTGAGCAGAGGAATTATGGAAGAACATCAAAATTTAAGCAGTAAGAGTACCCCATATCAGCTTTGCATCAGAATTCAGTCCATCGTCCTCTATATACTAAGCAGTGACGATAAGATATTTTGTCACAAGAACTAGTTTGATTTTGTCCCAGGGGTTTCGTTAAGGACCCAGTGGCCGGGTCAAGGAATTCTGGGTAGTTTGGGTAGTGGCAGAGTCAGTGTGATTTGCACTCTGGTTTCAGAGCGTAGTTGTGGGAAGGTTATGGTTGTTGCAAAGGGTGGCATCACCGGTGATATAGGCAAGAAAGAGTCTGTTAATTTGATATCCAAGGTCAATGGTGTATCAATGTTTATAAGTGTAGTCTTTTAGAAGCGTAGCAGGTTCAATTTTGGGTCTATTGTTCTCTCTCTCTGTGGGCAGTTGTCCTGGTCACCCTGCCGATGTCATTATGGATGTTGTGAGCATATCAGAGGACGGATTGGTGTCTGGTTCATGGGACTTACACCGGCCTCAGTTGGGCAGAATGCTTAGGCGCAATGTGATGGATTGTGGGAGGCTCCACCAGGCTTGCAATCTCTGTGACAAAGAACATGTGGAAATGAAAGAAGGGTTGAAAATAGTACAGAGGTGCATCCATGAACAACAGAAGGAGACTATAAATGCAAGAGAAACAACTGGAAAAAATGAAAGAATTCGTTAGCTTGAAGGCGAAGTTGATGCTTTGCATCTGTAATTGAGCACCTGCAACTCAAGCTAGTCGAGAAAAGCTTGAAGTCGAATGAAGAAAACACTAGAATATATCTTGACAACCCAGTGCCAATGGAGGAGTAACCAATACCATCTCTTTTTCTTTTTGCCTGTTTCTATTGTCAAGTTACATATGTAAATATTGGTTGAACCAGTTTTGTAGGATTTATAGCCATAGACTAGTCAGGGAGAATTTTGTAATTTTGGGAAAGAAAATTTTGGGCCAAGTAGACCAAAATGTAAATTTTGAGGCCCTCAGATGGCTCTGCACTATTTTGTAAATCTCCTAGTTTTTGGCCGTGTATGGGCTTAGATTAATACATATCTCCTACTCTTTAGGTTAATGATATATATACTATAATATATATATAAATATATATAATTGTGCATATACTTTTAACGAATTCAAGTGCATAATATAAATAGTTTTACTATGTAAACAATCATATTATTTATCAAAATCAGTTATTGTTACATTTTGTTTACACAAAAGATATGTTTACTCATCAAGTGTAAATTTCAAAATAATTTAGAAGTGTTATTACTATTACTTTAATGACCACTTTTCTCGTTTCGAACCAAGTCACTTTTGACATAAATGGGGTTCCTTAAATCCAATCACTAATCTGTTTTATATACAATGCAACTTGGCCTTGCATCCCGTCCCATCCTAAGGAAACTTGTCCTTTCATCCCATCCTTAATGAGGGTCTCGACCCTCTAGTCTTTATCACAAAAATAGTGAATATGCCAGGCTACTGAACAATCTTCAATCATGGTTAGTGTGAACATGAGCAACCCCAACTAGGGCACATTACCCTTTGTCCTAAATCCTTTAGGATAGAGCCATCACTTAGCATCTAATCCATGTTGACAACAAGTCGAATATAACTTATTTTAGACGCCTTGCTGCACCGTCATAAAGTACCTGTTCTAAGCATTATCCTTGAGATTTTTCAACCTCCTTTAGGGCACCTGTTCTAGCTACAGGTGTGCCTTAAACTCAGCCTCTCCCTTTCACTTGTGCAAAACCCTTCTCACAAACCCTTATCATTCTTGCGTTGGTGCCCTAACTTATGTGGCTCTACTTCTAAAACAGATCATGGATCTCAACCTTCTAAAACAAATCTTATTGCTTCTGTTATCACTGTAAAACTTCCTTAAAGAGTTTGGACAACTTACATGGTTTCTCAATTCTTGTATCAGTCATGGTGAAGTCATGGTGAAGTCATTTTTATGTTTTAGAGTCTAATTCATAGGGTTAGAGTCTCATGTCCATATTCAAATAAAGTTTCATAGCCTCATTCCATGTCCTAAAAGCCTCACCATGTGTTTTGACATCAGTTTGATTCCAAAGGATTCATGTTAGACTTGGTCTATTCTTTCCATGGTTGTTTCCGTGTCTAAGATCTATAAAAGAGTCTTGTTGGTATGGTCAAATAGGGTCAACACTCCATTCTTGCCCATCACTAGTCCCACATCACCTAACATTCCACATGTCAAACTTGTGTCAAGGTTTTCATAGTTAAAAACTCACTCTAAGTGTTTTCATAGCGCGCTACGAAACCCCTGTAGCAGCCTGTTTTAGCAGAGAAAAACTGTTTTTACTAGTCAACTTACAGAAGCTTTCCTGAGCAACTGATAACTCAATTTTGCAAACTGAAATAGATTTTTCTTCCTAACATGCTGTAATACAAAAACCTCTTTCCGTTTCTTCAAATCCATTCTGAGGTGGGAGAAATGAAAGACTAAACTTGCGCTACGAAACTGCTGTAAGTGCAAGTTTTTCACAGGCATATTTCTCTGTTTTACACCAGTTTTTCAAAGGCATATTCTGGGAGGTAGGGACGGTGTTTCTAAAAACTAAGAGAGGTTTTTGTTCATCACGGATCGTTTCACAAAAAAATCCTTCATTTTCCTCAAATACATCATGATCTGGGAGAAATAAAGGACCAAACTTGCGCTACGAAACTGCTGTAGGTGCAGTTTTTCAAGATCAAAGTTTCCTGTTTTACACGTCTTCTTCAAGGATCGATTCTGGACAGCTGGAGAAGTATTTTTAAAAAAAAAGAGAGGTTTTTGTTCTAGACATCCTGGAATATAAAAACCTCCTTCAGTTTCGAAAAATGTGTCATGGATGAAGAGATAACGGCTCTGTCACACGTGCCATTTTCAAGGATCCTAAACCTAAAAACAAGGAAACATGTTCCCTAATTTCTAGGGTTTGCCTTCAACAGTCAGATGACCACGTGGGAGGCTTCATCAAGTTTGATTTCATGGAGTGTTAGGTGTCAAAGAATGCTTTAAATGTTTAGATATGGTTGTTGTAATCATAATAAGGAGTTACACTCCTAGTTGTATTAGGTCTCTAGGACTCCTAGTTAGGTGTCATTTGCATTTAATAGTTAGTTTTAAGTATCATTAGGTGTCATAGTAGGATGAATTCGAATTTCCCTCATGCTTGAGGAGGAATCCAAGTTATGTAAAGAGCTCTATATATAGCTGAAGCATCAATGTAACAAGGGTTGGATATTTTATAAAAAAACAGAGGACTGTTTTGGCTTATGTATAAACAGAAGTTCAGTAATACAAATGACTGTTTTCCTTCTCAGGATTCACAATGGATCCCCTTGTTCAAATGTGTGATGGTATATTTCTTTAATGTTATTTTACAGTTTTACAAATGCATAATCACTCAGAATTCATTGATCATGCTCTGACTTCCTGTATGCCTTTGCAAACTATGGTTTCATGTGAGTTATGTTTGAACATTTAGATGTTAAGTGCCCTGATTTCTATGGAAAGATAGTGTTGTTGTTTACTGAGGTATGAGTGACTCCATAAGCCCAATGGGAATCAATTTAATATTTTTTCCAGCCAGCATACTTGTTCATTGTATCATACAAGAGTTAGCCATCTTGTCATAGGTCAACATTAATAACCTTTGAGAGAGCCCTCTCAGGCTAAAGAGGCTAAGCTTTAGCCAAAGTCTGGTTTGAAATAGTTACTTGAAGTTAGCCTGGGCTGCAGCCTTCCAGTGCTTGATTTTGAGATAACACACGCAATCATAAACTGTAACGAGATGCATAAATATAATAGAAGCATAGACACAGAATATTCCAAAATCAACTTATCTTTTATTAATCCTTTGTTCAGATACAATCCCAACTTTTCCCTATGCACTCAGCTACAGGGGTCCGTACACACAACTGCAGACTCTACCAGGCCTTTGTGCACTCAGCTGTAGAGCCTCTTACTACTAATACAACCCAAAACTCGGACTTATAGACTCAGAGCTAATTCATCACCCAAAAACCCATATATTTCTCCCAGCTAAGACTTAGACTCCCTTTTACCCTTAGAGCCTCGCTGTATTTATACAATCTCGTGGTCTGTGGACCATGGGTAAGCTGACACATCCTATATTAAATTACATTATTTTAGGGTGGACAACCCTAGACTCTCGCACTCTGTGCCCACATTTTGTGGGGTCTTTACATTACATTCACTAAAACTCGAGCTTTAAGCCCCAAAACCTACTATGGGGGGATCCACTACCCAACAGTGTTGGTGGCATGGGAGTTGCCTGAAGATAGCCAATTCCCATCGATCGCGCAGGACCTTCCAAAGGCAGCGAAGGACACTTTGTTGTGGTGTTACAGATCCATTTGGGCACATAAACCCCAAATTATAGATCGATACTATTAGGGACCATCAAACCCTAGTACATGTTGTTACATTCCCTAAAGATAGTCATCAAAATGCCTTACTTCCAAAGAAGTTCCATTACTAAAACCATCCAAAAACTACCTCTAAGAAGATTAGTGCAGGTAGGCCTTCATTAGGGCGCGCTGCAATGCAAAACTTACACTGACAAGGTATTATGCAGCACACCTGGTCCCCCTTTGGCCTGCCCTAAGTGAATTTGGGCGAATTTCCGTGAGGGTTTGAAGATTCCTTATCCATTGGAAGCCTCTAGGAGTTTCTCAATGCCGCCTGCTCCTTTGAGTTCACCTTTGGATGAGAAAGGGAATTAGGAAACATCAATCCCCTATCCCTTCTTCCATGGAACTTATTTCTAAATTTAGAAAGGCATTCATTACCTCCACTGATGACATAACCTCCTTCACTCACCTATAAATAGATCACTCATCTAATGGGTTAGGGGCTGAAAAATGTTGAGTTGTAAGGAAATGCTAGTGATATGAGATTAGAATTGAGTGCAAGTATTATCATAGTGTTTGAGTGTCTTGCTTTTCATGACGCTAATGAAGGATTGAATTGGAAGGATGACATTAGATCGAGCTCATATGGGTTGTAATATTTACTCTCATCAATAAAGTTTTCAAGACTTTTTCCTTATGCTTGTGTTATTTGTTAATGCATTCATATGTATATCATGTTTTCAATTCCATGTTATTTATAAGCAATAGATCATTATGCTTTGATAGGTTTTTGTTTCTGTGATTGTATAGTTGCTTTCCAAGCGACTTAAGTATGGGAAGGAGCAACAGAATCAGTCAAGGGAGATAAGGAACGAGCGGAAGCTACAAGTAGGTTCTCTGTTCTCTTATTTTATCTATTGTTTATAGGGAAGGTTAAGATTACTTTGTCTGTTGTTTCTAGACCTACTACTAGATCTAGAGGAATAGGCATTTGTCCAAGAACACTAAATATTCCTTAGACAAATTGGTGACCATACTGGGGAAAGATCGTTTATCCTTCTTAGTAGCTTATCAGCCTCTTAAGACATTTCTACATACTATACTTGTGGTCGTTTATTGATTTCAATCCTCTTTCATTGAAAATTGAGTCGAAACTGTGACAAAATTGCCTTCATAATTGCTTACTGTCATTAGCACAGTCTGATAAAGGACACAGTGTGTTGTAGTGCACTTCCTGCATAGGATCAACGCAATTCATCACACTGTCTCTAAATGTTGCCTGCACTAATCGCTTTAGGGTCAGTTTCCATCTAGGAACTGAAAGTTTTTGCCAATTTTCTCTTGTTTGAATGAGTTGTTGAATGTCAATGATGTTCTGTCTCTGAATCAATTTTTCATCTCCTTAATTTGGCCCTACTTACACTGGATTGTTGTCTATTTTTTATGTATTTTATTTATCATTTGCAATCCACTGTCGAAAGGTAGTTTTGATCGATTATTTTGTCGATAGAAAACTGTCGTAAAATTGTCATTTTCTTCGAAAAATTGAAGTTTTGTAAAATATTCCTTCATAAATAATCGATTGATTTATTTGTGCATTTGATTTGAATTTTCATTTAAAGTGTTGAAAATATTCATTTCTTTAAAATTGAAAGTGTCGTATAGTCTTCCTTTCCCTTTTAAAAGAAATTGTCACAAAAATCATCATTTTTTATTAAAAGAGTTTTGAATCGTTTGTGCATTAGTTTTTCTTATTGCATCATTCACATTAAGAGAAACTGAAAAGAAATACATGCAATTTTCATTTTAGAGCTTGATTTTGTGTGTTCAAAAGGAATGGTTTAGGGAATTGCATTAGTTTGTGCTCTTTGTTGCTTGTTCAAAAAGTACTTGTATGCTCTATCCCTCATAGCTAGGATTTTCATTGTTGAAATTAAACGGAAAGAGTGCTTCTCACTCTAGTTGCATTCTTAGGAATTTCAGAACACATCTCATGGTGAACCTTCAAAGGCAAATTTTTAAGCAAGATCAACTTAAAATAAACATCAATTAATCTAAAATGCATTGGAACTTAATGAAAAACATCTAGAGGTCTAGGCTAGAGACGTGTTCTGGCGTCTTTAAACCTAGTGGTTGTCATTTTCACCAAAGGTTGGGTGATTCCTCCTCTCTGATTCAATAAGTACTAGTACGGACTTGTGCTCCCTGTACTGTTGAGTATATAGTGGGAGACCCCAATAGGTTGAAAGCCTTTATCCCTAGGAATCCAAGTTTGTTGCCTTAATGATCGCAACGCACCAAACACAACATTCGGGAAGATTGACTGTTGTACATAAAGTCCTTGGTCGTTTCTCTTTCATTTATCACCAAGGTGTATATTGCAGTTTTGTGGTTTGTCTGGTAAACCCTCTTGTCTAGAATCTCCAGAGTAGTCACTTTCGTTCCTCTTCAACTCTTTAAAAGTAAAAGGATCATTTGAGAACTTGTCCTTTCAGGCTTATTAAAAATTGAAGGCGGCTAGAGTCATCTTTTGTTTTTTCTCGATGCTTTAAAATTGAGAAAGAAAAGTTGTGTTCCAGTGTCGTAAAAATTAATTGACCACGAAATAACATCCTCATTCCTTAGTTGATTTTAATCTCACAAAGTTAACCAGCAATCGTGGAGGAAAATCAACCCAAACCCCATCATTCATGAAGAACAACAAGCCAACCGCCTTTACCTCCCGAAGCAACACAAATTCGGACAAAGTGATCTCGTTTAAGTGATTCTAGTACATCAAGAACTCCTAGTTCTTCATTTGGGTTACCTGAAACATTTGTTTCAATAGCTACAAAGACTACAGTTACTCTAACTAGTTTTGGTACATCCATTCCTAAAGAAGAAGTTTCACAATTACCTGAGGACATTAGCACTGATCCTATTGTAACAGTAACCAATGTTGTCCAACAATAAGTTGATACGCAACTTGAAACTGTTCAACTATAAAGTGCTTGTGAACTTGAAACAACTCAACCAGGAGATGGTCCAGAATCTATCCCAGTTCAAATAGAAGTTACATATGAACCTGAAGTTGTTTAGGAACCTCCCTTTGAAGCCATTGTTCATTTACCTAAACATATGGACTTTGAATTTCAACATTTATAAGTTGTTACCCCTCAGACATCAGTCATTGTTGAAACTACATTTTCATCAACACTAGAAATCTTTTATGGACCTGACGGTCAACCTCTTCCACCAGATTTGATTACCATAGAGGAGGAATTAGTAGAGGATTCCACACCTGGAACCCCATTTCACTTTGGAACTGGGCTTAATATTTACCCTACTACTCCTGATTACTTTGCTTCATCTGATCCTGCTTCCTTGCAAGTTCCTGTCGAATATTTAGGACAACTTTTGGGCTAGTTAACTATGTCTGAACAACCGTTAACATCCAAGACTGTATCATTTGATGCAGCTACAGCAGAATCTTCTGTTGTAACTCCGTCGATGTTTTCTACCACACCTGAGTCGCACCTGTATGGTGAATCATCCGTCTCGATTGGTTACCAATCATTGTCTGGAACCCACTCAAGGATTGCTTCTACACCATGGTCATCACCCATGTCCTCAACCAGAATTCTACTTGGTTTCTCAAATGGGAACTCAATATTTTGATCCTACACATCAGTATCATGTTGGGCAATCTAGTCATCAAAGACCTGTGTATCCATTAAATACTAGATTGCCACCATATGGAGAGAAATATGCTTATTCACCGTATCCTCCTTATTCCGAAGGACAACCATATGGTAATTTCCCACAATATTCAAGTCAACCTAGAATTAGAGTTTGTTAATGGCAACCAGTAATGCCAACTCAACCAAGGCTTGTGTATCCAACACAACCAATGCAAACTGTATCAAATATTCCTACTACACCTGTAGTTACTACTGTGCCATAGTCATAAGCTCAAATTTTTGTATCTCAACCGGTACAAATTGATCCTTCTTCCTTGCAACCACAAGTTTCAAGTCAAGAGGTTCAAGTTTCTCAAGTTGTTAAACAACAACCACTTGTTTCTAGAGCTCAACAACAACCTTAGGTTAGTATACCTTTATCTGGATTGACCGAGGCTTACACTGGTATAGTTGATTCACAACTTGGTCAACCTTTCATTACTGGGTAGCAACAGTTGTTTCAACAACCGTGGCTGCCACAATTCCAAAAACCCCAATTCCAACAGTTCCAACCTCAGTTTGGACTTGGTTCACAAGCTCAACCTAGTTTTGGTCAATATCAAGCTTACCAAGGTCCTGGGAAACAAAGCTTTGCAGGTTATGGACAACCACAATTCCAATCTAGTAATTAAAAACCACCTTATACTAGTTTTGTCCAACAACCATACCAAGGTTACCAAATGCAGATGCCCTACAATGGTTTGCAAAGACATATTGCATAGGCAATTCCATCATATCATGGGTATGCTCAACCTGACTTGAATCAACAGTTACCTTTCATACCAACTTTAGAATTACCAGATTTAAATTGGCTCACCAACGATCCAATCTCATATGTACCTTGGTGGCTAGTGATTCTGCACAAGTTACCATCTGATATTTCGAAGTTTAATGGAAATCCTGGAGAAGACCCATCGAATCATGTCATGACCTTTCATTTATGGTGTTCATACAACACTTTGAATGATGATTCAATCAGACTTTGTCTTTTCCAATGAACGCTTACTGGTCCAGCTACTAAATGGTACATTGAATTACTAAGAGCTTCTTTCAATAACTTCACCACCTTGGCCATAACCTTTTTGACCCACTTCTAATTACCTATCAAATATGAGACTAGAATGAAACTCTTGACCAACTTTAAATAGACTACCTCCACCCATATATCAGATCATATTCATGAGTGGCAATGTCATCGTCGAATGGTTAAGACATACGTTTCCGATCAGCGTTTAGCTGAGTGGTTCGTAAAATCCTTGTTTCCATCAATCACCGATAATGTGGCAAAAGGTGGAGTTATCACAGAAGAGCAGGTTATTTCTCATGCCCAATACTTGTATTTGATTTACACACAATATGACACACTCTATGATAAAATCCCTCATGCACCTAGACCAACTTACACTATTCTACCACCCCCACAACCAAGTAAGGACTCTCATGCTGGCAATGGTGTGATCGATTCTTCAAGCACACACGAAACAGGGAGACCATTTGGTCAAACTCTTGCTATTTCCAATCAAGATGCAAATGCATCAAAAAACACTCATGCCTTTGAGATTAATGTCGTGTCATCTGACAAAGGCAAAAATCCAAAGCAACCAGGAGGTAAGAAAAATGGGAAGAATAACAAAAAGAAACAATAAAATTCCACTCCTGAGAAATAATCTGATTCCCCTACCATGACAGGAAACCTCGTTATCCATGTCTGATATGTAATGACGAGCATTATATAAGAGATTGTCCACATCGCTTTGAAGTCTCTAAACTTTTAAATACTTCAAACACATCAGCAGTGTTGACAAATCTGTTTCCAACCCTGGACACACATTTGGTTGCAACTGATAATTCTTCCACATCCCAAGTACTTATGTTATCCATCATAAATCCACAAAATGATGTTTTGGTGTCAACAAGGAATAAAGATTACAGAAATCTGTCGTCGTCGAATAACTAGGCCACTAATCAACCTAGTACTTCGACCTCGACTTCATCAGAAGTTGTTCCACTAATTATACCTGAATTGACAATAAAGCCACCAAAGGGAGTTATGCACAAATCAACTTTCAATCCTCGTGCTTGAGCAGCTCAAAACTATAATATAGTGGAAGATCTAGCTCAATCACCTTCTGCTATGTCGACACTCGAGGTGTTGAAAAATTGTCCCTCCCAGAAACAAGCTTTATTTTCAGCAATAGGTGGAATAAATCCTACGAATTCAAATCTTGTGGTTTTTAACCATGCAGGATATTCAGCACAGTTACCAGCACAATTAGCTTTCCTAATACAAGCAAAAGCTCTCAATAAGAGTGTTCACCGAACTATTATTGATGCAGGGGCATCTACTTGCATTATGTCCATGAGTTGCTGGAAAACACTTGGTTCACCTCCCTTTTCATGATCACCAACTACGTTAAAATAATTTGATGGAAGAACATACACTCCATATGGGATTTTGAGGAACCTACAAATCTAACTAGGGGGAAAGATAGTAACTATTGACATTGAGGTAGTTGACGGACTCCTTGATTACAACATTTTACTAGGAAGGCCTTGGGTATATGCTATGGTTGTTGTCGTTTCCACGTAATTTCATACAATTGCATTTCCTTTCAAGGGTGGAATCATAGTCATTGATCAACTAACCATCTTTTCCAATACTTCACAGGTTACAGAAAGCATTCTGTTGATACCCGGAAACCCACTATCACTTCAAAGTGTTGGAGTAGGTCTCCTTAAAGATCATTCCCTGATGGGCACTTTTTCCCTCCCGTCACCATCTGGTTTGGTGGAAGTGGCAAGAGTAGAGACTTACAACATGATTTCTTCGACATCATCTGATTTTATGAAGATTTCCAACTACTTTGAAATTGATGGTCATAGTGAGGCGTTGCCACTAAGCCCCATTGAGTCATCATAGTAATCAATTTTTCAAGCTTGTACAGCAAACCCTAATCCACACTCAACAATTGTATGGGTAGATAGATCACTAGAATATGGTACCTCTTCGAATCCTTTTTCATGTATACATTCTACGGATGAAGGAATCATCCAATCAATGATGATAGGAGAGACGTCATGGGAAGATTATCATCATTGTTCCCACCTTCTAGATGACAATGAAGATTATTCAAATGAACTAAATCACCCATTGATCGTTGATTTTTTGTCAAATTCTGTAAATATTGTAGATTTTGAGCATAATTTCTCCAACATAGAAGAAATTATTTCTATAAACATTTCGACCAAGCCTAACATTGTAGAAGACATTCATGTCGGCAAACCTTGTTCTCCATTGGAACTTCATAATTACCGTGCTCTTTTTCGCAAATTTCAAGATATATTTGCATGGTCTTATGAGGAGATGTCTGGCATTGACTCAAGCATTCTTGAACATGAAATTAAAATGTACCCTGATGTCAAACTAGTACGACATCGGCTTTGACCTATTCATAAAAAGAAAGATGTTGCCATTAAAGAAGAGGTTGAAAAACTTTTGCATGTTGGCTTCATTTTCCATGTACCTTTTATTGATTGGGTATCTAATATTGTTCCAGTGATGAAAAAACAAGGGACAATTCGAGTGTGCATCGATTATAGGGATGTCAACCAAGCATGTCCAAAGGACAACTATCATACACCCTTTATCAACCAAATTATTGACAAATGTACCGGATGTGAAATCTTTTCATTCATGGATTGATTTTCTGGCTACAATCAAATCAACACCCACCCACGAGACCAATCAAAAACCACTTTTATATGTCCGTGGGGCACATTCGCTTATCGAAAACTACCTTTTGGTTTGAAGAATGCAGGGGCTACATTTTAGAGGGCAGTGAATTATGCCTTCCATGACATCAAACACATTTTTCAACCTTATCATGATGATTTTCTTGCTCATTTGCAAAAAAGGATTGATCACCCGCAACACTTGAGAGCAATATTTTTACAATGTCGACATTACAAGATAAGACTCAATCCACACAAATGTGTGTTTTGTGTTGGCCCTGGTCGATTGCTTGGATTCTTAGTTTCAAAAGATGGAATTAGACTAGATCCCATTAAGGTTCAGGCAATCCTTGACTTGCTTCCACCTTCAAACTTGTTACAGATACAGAGACTTCAAGGGAAGGCAAACTTTCTGAGAAGGTTCATTCCAAACTATGTTGAATTAACTAAAGTTCATACACGTCTATTGAAGAAAGGGGTACCCTTCCATTGGGACCAAGTTGCTCAAGATTCTTTTGATGCTCTCAAAGATTCCCTGATTAGAGTATCATTAATGTATGCCTCAAACTATCAAAAATACTTTTACCTGTATCTCGTCATTGCAGATACAACCATTGGTATGGTTTTAGTTCAAGAAAAAAGTGGAACTGAACATCCTATTTATTATTTGAGTCGTAATCTCAATGATACAGAAAGCAAGTATTCATATGTCGAAAATTTAGCCTTGGCAGCCATTGAAGTTGTGCAGAGATTTCATCATTACATCCTCCTTTGAAAAACTACCATTGTATCAGATTACAACCCTATGACATACATTTTTTCACGTCAATTGCTGGGGGGTAAGTATTCTAAATGGATAGTTATCTTGCAGGAGTTTGATTTGGAATTCATCACATCTAAATCAAAGAAATATCTTGTCTTTGCTAAGTTACTTTGCCATCTCCCCTCATCCTCCAATGATTTAACATCCGAAGCATCAATCTTGGATGGGTCTTTGTTTCTGATTTCATCAAGTGATCCATGGTATGGAGATATACTAGTCTATCTCCAGACCGAAGCTTTTCAGCCTAATACCTCTCACTCTGAATAGCGACGTACTCAATACCAAGACAAATATTTTCTAATCATTGGTGATACACTTTATCATCGTGGTGTCGATACGATCTTAAGTAGGTTCCTTAGTCATGAGGAGGCCGAAAAATCTTTGAATGAGTGTCATTCAAGTGCTTGTGAGGGGCATTGCACATAAAATTCTACATGCTGGTTACTTCTAGCCAACCATATTCAAAGATTGCATTCTTGCTGTCATAAGTTTCCATGCTTACTAGATATTTGACCATAAAACTATATTACCACCTGCACGACTGCATCCAATCATCTATGTTGGCCCATTCGCAAAGTGGGACTTTGCCTTCATGACATATAACCCCACCTCGACCGAGGGGTATGGGTATATTATAGTCGTTGTTGACTATTTTACCAAATGGGCCAAGATGATGCCAACATTGAACAACAATGGCAAAATGGCTGCCCTTTTTTTTTCAACCATGTGGTTGCCAAGTTTGGTGTACCACAAGCTATAGTTACAGATCATGGATCACATTTTCGCAATCACATGATGGTTGAATTAACTGCCAAATTAAGACTGTCACATAATAGTTCTACTCCTTACTACCCTCAAGCTAACGGACAAGTTGAGGCTATCAACAAAGACCTTAAGCACATGTTGCAGTCCATAAAAGGAATTGGCATTTAATCCTATACTCGGTTTTGTGGGAATATCGAACCTCGATAAGAAATGAAACCGGATTTACACCCTTTTAGTTGGTGTATCGTTTGGAAGTAGTCTTACCAATCCAATGCGAAATCATGTCTCTCAAACTCACGATTGACCTGCTACCTGACACTTCTGAAGAAGAAGCATGTTTTTTGGAATTAATCCATCTAGATGAAACCTATCATGATGCTGCACTAGCTAACGAGGGGCATAAAAAATGCATCAAGGTGAAATATGACAAAAATGTTAAGCCTCATGTCTTCTCAGAAGGTGACCTGGTCTTGCTTTACAATCAGGATTCTGATAAACTTGGAGTGGGAAAATTTGAACCATTATGGATGGGCCCTTATATTGTTCAATGTGCGTTGACGAAAGGTGCCTACGAGTTAGTGGACTATGATGGGATTTCATTGTTGCAGCCCCGAAATGAGTTGTACCTTAAACGTTACTATGTTTAGTTAAATGTAGTAAGACTCACTGTACGTATGCTTTGTTTGCATTTGTGTGTGCTTCTTTTAGATTTTTTATTTGGTTAGGTAATCCACTTCACATTTGTTGCAGATGTCGAACTTTTCGGAACCATTTGTTGGGTATGCCGATGGAGCTAGTCATAGTACGCATAATTTATCTTCTGCAGCATGGGCCATTTTCACTCTAAGAAGCGAGTTAGTGAGTTTTAGAGGGATATGTATTGGTCGATCGACAAACAATATTGCTAAGTATAGCACATTGATTAAACTCCTCTTTGATTCCATTTCACTTGGCATATGCCGAATCATCATTAGGCTAGACTCACAACTTGTCGTACTACAACTTACTGGCGTCTATACTGTCTGAAACCCAAAAATTAATTGCATGTTCCTTAGAGTTCGTATTTTGGAAAGGTATTTTGAATTTATTCAATATCAACATATTTCCAGAAATCTAAACACATTAACTGACTCTCTAGCGAACTATGTGTTAAATAGACATTTGCAACATATGTAAAGTAAACAATTTCAACATCATTTGAATAGGATTACATCACTTAACCATAACAAAACTCTGAAAGTCAAATAGATAGTTGTATATAAGTTTTTTACAAATAGTTTGTGTCCAAGGTGAAAATCGGCCATCTGACCCAAAAAACTCAAAAGTGTATGCAGAAAATATCCAAGTAGACTAGTGCTACTGATGATAACAAGTCACAGCCTGTACTATCATGCATAGGAGTCTCATCCAATGACACGACACGCCAATGGTATGGCACTACAATCGCATAGGTAACTTTTCAATCCGGACATCCGGAATACCCAAGGTTAAACCCTCTATGCGATCCTATAGCTCGGCCAATGTCTCTGCTAAAGCCAAGTCTCGGAGAACTGCTCTCCCAATAGCTCTCTATATTGGTGCACCCGCCTCTCATTGGCATACCACAGTTCAAACGGATCCAACATCTACATGCATATATAAAAGTTTGTTTAGTCTTGGCAATAATCAAAAAACAAAAACAAAAATTAGAAGCTTTCAAAAAGAAAAAACTTTTCTCAAACAATTTACCAATAGCACTCCACTGCGCTCCAACTGGCAACACCGGATCTGGATCACCACAGAAATCAATCCCTAAATATGGATATTCTGTGAAGGCCATCTCATGATGGTCAAACCACTCAAAGAAAGCAAAGGAAAATGAGATCAATGATTGGCCAGCATGCCTAGCCATAAGATCTACCCACCTCTACATCTGTGGGTCTCTAGGTCTAGGTACTCCCAGTGATATGAGTTGTGGCTACATGAGTGGGATTTTCTCCAAGGCAAAAGAAATCAAGATAGACCCATAACCAAAAAAATTTGTCTTTCCATTATCTACCTTGGTTATTTGTTCTCTCATGGATGGAAGAACTTCCTCACACCAGTTGAATACCTTTGGCTCCAAGCACTCTAAAACATACTGCATATAAGACCTGTTTTCCAAATGTAAAGTTGCGCTGCCAACCAGTTTGGCAAGGGTAAAAAGGATTGTTCTCAACAGTAAATCAGTAACATCTCTGATATTGATCTTTCTGTCTCTGCTATGTTGGGATCCTTCCTGGTGAAACTGTCAAATATAATCTCTCACCAATTCACCTCCTCTGGTAAATCCTGACAATGAGATGGGGCACACTGCCTCGACAGCCCAATCAGAAAATAAATATCCTCAATGGTAAAGGGGATCACTTTTCCCCTAATGTGAAAAACCTGATCGGTAGGATCAAAAGAACGAACAAGATACTGTAACAGTTCAATTTTTTGTCGCATACTGGATAATCAAAAATACTTCAGCAACCCACAATTCCTTAGGGCATCAACTGTTCCCTGATCATTTAGGGCAATCATGTCTTATTTTTCATGCTCTCGTTCTCTCCATATAATGACCATTTTGATTCGATGAATGTCTGAAATGCAACCATTAGACAAATTATGATCCTTTTTTGCAAAAAACAGTAGAAAATTTGGGAGGAAACAGCTGTCAAAATTTGGTTTTTGTGCCCATTACACCCCCCATTAGAGACAGTGTGTTGCAATGCATACTTCCTTTTAGGTGTATGCAATGCAGCGCACCTTTTGATATTGAAAGGGTGCGCTAATATAGAGAGTGCAAAATGAAACCATAGGGGCCTCAAAAACCAAAACATTTTGCTCAAAATTGAAAATAAATGGAATGAAATGGAAGAGAACGGGGATAGCCCCTACCTGGTCCAGACGGTAGGAGAAACGATCCACAAAATCATCTGCAATCAGTTGGTGAACTTTGAGGTAAAAAACTGCTCCAAAGCACCAAATTCAAGGAGTGAAAGTGAAATGGTAAAAATTAATTATCAAACTTGTTTTTATGTTTATTTCTTGCACGTTAATCGAGTAAATGTTTTTTTTTATTCATTTTATCCATGAACATGTATTTTTAATCCTTTTTGATGGAGTTTTGAGCAGGTTCAACAATTGAAAGCATAATTCAATGTGCTAAAGTGTAAATTGAACATCTTTGACCACAAAGCAAACTTTTGTTTCTTTTTCTAGCTTTGTTAAAAATGAAAAGAAACCCCCATAGAGTCCTCTTTAAACCCTTTTCGGACTCTCTAAATATGAAAATATTGTCGAGCGCTTGTCTATTCGAGCTCGTTAAAGGATTGGAACGACATCTCTCTTGTATTATTTTACATTATTTCTGACTTGAGAGATTATTTTATGAAAAAGAACTTATGGAGTTTCCTTTTCATCCCTTTTCAAACTCTCTAAACATGAAAAGGACCGAGTTGTCCTTGTCGTTAAACTCGTTAAAAACATCAAATAGTGACAAGCTTGTCCATCTAGACAAGGCTGAGTTTCACCTTCGCTAGACTCGTTAAAGCATCAAATAGCAATGGGTTCACCTGAAGGGTGAATTATACAACAAGCATATGTTATCCTCCTCAAGATTGATAAGAAATAAAGAGGTACTAGTCAGCAATGACTAGGGAAAATGGGAAAAAGTTGAGAAAACTTTATGGTGGCAAGTCGCTCTTGAACATGACACTTTCACTTCATCTTTGTGACTATTTGGGTTGGGTCATTCTGCTTGACGATTATAATACTCATGGTTTATCATACCATCCATTAATTTATTTTGGGTCAATGCTGCCAATTCATTCAGTGTCGCCTATATGTTCAAGAGAAGTCATTCAATTCAAACTTCATCCATTTCAATACTGTAAACCTTCATTTTCATGACTGTCATTCCTAAACCTTGTGTCGTTAGTCGATTCTCATCTCCAAAATCATTTACCTCGTTTTGTGTCATAGATGTGGGATACATCAAGGCCCTTCTGCGACGAGTCGCTTCTTGTCGACATCAGCTCATCATCCAAGAAGTTGACTTAGAAACACCCCTTCAGTGCCTTGAAGCTTGCATACATCAATGGCAAGTTTCTCACTTCCGGCGATAGGTTGACATCAATGGCCTTCGACCGAAAGACTTTGTATGTTGTTCGACATCAAATCATTTATTCACACCATGTGAAATGTATTGTAGTACCTTGAGGGTCATCATCATTATCAGTGATTCCTCTTGCATCTGTTAACGTCTTACATCATTGGTTGGTAATCAGACGATGTCCTTCCATGTTCAACTTCAGAACATCTATTCACATGGTTAAACTTGTACTTCAGCAAAAGATTGAACAATATCGAAGACCTCGGATCTAGTTTCATCCATATGAGCTACGATATTTTCATGAGTACTAAATCAAATGTACAATGGCCTTACACAGATGGTCATCCTAATCATGGATCTATACCTGTAGAAACATGAGTGTATATTTGTAGACGACTATATGATTTATGTACATCTAATGAACGCTTATAAGGTGAGCATGGGTATGCCTCCCTCAACTAGTTCGTGAGAAAAATCAAATTATCATGATATGTATTGTAATTGATGCAGGTCACCTTCCGTTCAAAACCTCCTCTCCTCGTGATAAAGCATTTCACCCAACAGATATATATATATATATATATATGAATATATGACTTGACGCTTTAGGGGGAAACTGTTACAGATCCATTTGGGCACATCAACCAAAAATTACAGATCGATACTATTAGGGCCCATAAAACCCTAGTACAAGTTGTTACATGCCCTAAAGATAGTCATCAGAATGCCTTACTTCCAAAGAAGTTCCATCACTGAAAACATCCAAAAACTACCTCTAAGAAGATCAACGTAGGTAGGCCTTCATTAGGGTGTGCTGCAATGCAAACCTTACACTGATAAGGTGCTATGTAGCACACTTGGTCCCTCTTTGGCTTGCACTAAGCGACTTTGGGCAAATTTCCATGAGGGTTTGAAGATTCCTTATCCAATGTAAGCCTCTAGAATTTTCTCAATGCCACCTACTCCTTTGATTTCACCTTTGGATGAGAAATGGAATTAGGAAACATCAATCCCCTATCCCTTATTCCATGGAATTGATTTCTAAATTTAGAAAGGCATTCATTACCTCCATTGATGAAATAACCTCCTTCACTCACCTATAAATAGTTCACTCATCTAAGAGGTTAGGGGCTGAAAAATATTGAGTTGTAAGGAGATGTTGGTGATATGAGATTAGAATTGAGTGCAAGTATTGTCATAGTGTTGGAGTGTTTGCTTTTCATGAGGTTGATGAAGGATTGAATTGGAAGGATGACACTAGATCGAGCTCATGTGGGTTATAATATTTCTTCTCATCAATAATTTTTTCAAGACTCTTTCCTTATGCTTGTGTTATATGTTAATGCATTCATATGTATATCATGTTTTCGATTCCATGTTATTTATAAGAAATAGATCATTATGCTTTGATGGGTTTTTGTTTCTGTGATTTTGCAGGTACTTTCCAAGTGACTTAAGTACGGGAAGGAGCAACGGAATCAGTCAAGGGAGATAAGGAGTGAGCGGAGGCTACAATTAGGTTCTTTGTTCTCTTATTTTATCTGTTGTTTATAGGAAAGGTTAAGATTACTTTATCTGTTGTTTCTAGACCTACTACTAGATCTAGAGGGTTAGGCGTTTGTCCAAGAACACTAAATATTCCTGAAACATATGGGCAACTAGGGATGCACAAAGGATAAGGGAGAGAAAGATACCTTAGGTGCTCATGGAGATGAATATCAGGATGAGGATCAATCGTAAGCTGTGGTTATCGCCCACTATTTACAACAGTCTGCAAAGCTTGGTGGAGTTCAAAGAAGACTTCCACCATGTCTTCATAAGGGCATAGAAAGACCCCACGAAGACGTGGCATGAGTTACCATATTTGGCGACTGACAATGTGATATTCGTAGTCCTTGAGTCTTGGCCACTGGAGTGGCGTGCTCCAGTTGGCTCCGTAATGGAAGCAGAGAAGTCCACCACACAGCAGAAGAAGGAAGAGACAAGACTGCGGGTGGCCCAGCTGGTGGAAAAGCACAAGAAAGAAGAAGCAGCGGCTAAGGCCTTGGGGGCGCGCGACGCTACGTAGTTGGTGAAGCAGCAAAAAATAGTAGAAGAAGAGCGTGAAGGATAGAAGTCACCTTCACTTAAACTGGAGACCGACATGAAACAAGGTCGTGCAGACCCACAGAAAATGTCCACCCAGCTAAAGCCTATGCTCCCAAGAGAGAAGATGGGGCTGCAAAAGAAGACAAAGGCCTCAAAGACTTCATTTGACCCAATCACCCTCACTGAGGGGGATCTACATGATATTGGCGAAATGGTGAGGGATGTGACCATGGAGTCCCTCCAATAGTTTAAGGAGGAACACCAATTGGTATTAGGGGCTCTCTAAACATAGATACATGAGTTGCAGGTGCACACTCCATAGACTGGCACAGTATCAACCAGCCTTGCAGTCGACACTTCCGCGGCTGAGGAAATGTTGTGTGCTAGGATGACCAACTCAATAGTGCTGCCAGATGGAGCACTCATTACAGAGAATGATGCCAACAAGCCTATGGTCAGTAGCTTGAAAGGGGTTGGGTTAAACATGGTTGTGCTCCCTCGGGAGATGCTCTATTTTTTGTAGGATGGAGTCACAGCAGAACTTCGGGCCTAGGAGATTCGTGCTATACAAGTAATGAGAAAGCAGCGCATCAACATTGAGTAGTTGATCCTGTAGCACAATGAAGTTGTGGAGCAGATAAAACAGATAGTGCAGGTTGTGGAGGAAGGCTACCAAATGGTCCCGAAGTTGGTCATCCCAGTAGAGGAATAGGTGGAGGTGCACATCTGAAAGTTAGCAACAGGGGTGCACAATGCTAGAGCTGAAATGGCCAGGGTTCAGCTGGAGCTGAACCTTCAGATAGCATA
The DNA here is from genome assembly GCA_000404065.3 of Pinus taeda. Classification (NCBI taxonomy): domain Eukaryota; kingdom Viridiplantae; phylum Streptophyta; class Pinopsida; order Pinales; family Pinaceae; genus Pinus; species Pinus taeda. Next base: position 62,939 of record APFE031196571.1, on the reverse strand, counting down.
ATTATAGTTGAAGGTGTAGCCTTCAACTCCATTGAAGTTTAAGGAACAACGTGCCACCAAGATCACAACAACAATGGCGGCGGTTGACAATGCAGTGACAAACTACATGAAGTTGTTCGAACAATCATTCGAGGTCCTCACCACCCTATAGGAGGACCGGAACATAGAGCGACTAGATATAGAGGTAGGTGAGATGCAGCAGAGATACAATGAGGTAAAAGGGACCGCACATATGATTTCCCTTACACAGAGGCTTGCAAGGATGCAGTAGGAAAAGGCGCTCAAGGAGCAGGTGGATGTTGCTCGGCATAAAGAGGCAGTTTTGAAAGCGCACCTACAACCATGGATCGATGTGGTGTATACCATTACAACATCCATTGAAGCAAAGCTCGCACAGCTGCAAGCAACTTAGGAAAGAGTTTAGGGCAGTAGTACAATGACAGCAGTCACCAAACCTCGCATAGGGGAAGTTCAGCAAGCAGCCGCTCAGTGCGCTGCCAAACTTGCAACGATTCAATCAGATTTGGGAGGTCTTCACACAAAGATCTCCACACCTATAAAGTGACTTAAGGGTGAGTCATGATGTTTGTGTTGGGGACCTGTTGGGTGCGGGATTCCCCAAGGGCAGTTTTGGGGCTTGGAGCCCAGATTTTGGTCCAAGTTTGTAATTCCAATGTAAAGGTCATAGGGTTGTCCACCTTTATTTTGATAATGTAATGTTGGCTATAGAAGATCTACCCTTGGTCCATGAACCATGGGATTGTATAAATAGAGTGAAGCTCTAAGTAGTTAAGGCGTCAATGGAATCTATCACAGAATGTCTAAGGAATGATGATGTATGCAAGATAGATCTAAAGTGTAAAGTTTAGTTTTGGGTCATATCGTAGGAAGAGGCTCTACAGGTGAGTGTGCAGAGGCTTAGAATTTTGCATCTGAGTGCGTAGACCCCTGCAGTTGAGTGCGCAGGGCGAGTCGAGTCTCTAATCATTTGGAAGTATTAATAAAGAGAAGTTTCTATCAATTCTGAGACTTTATTTCCCGTTTTATGCATTTGTTATATTGGGTATGAATTTCACTTCTAATGCTTATATGATGTGTGAATGTATATAATTGTATTGTTTAAATGAATGCAAGTAAGAATATCTATTACGTGAAGATAACTAAGATCTGATAATAAGATAAGTAAGATACTCGACGTTGTTTGGGAAATAGTGCAGTTCACTTCCATAACATCGTGAAAGCATCTTAGCCCCTGGTTAGGGCTGCGTGAAGGCTGATTGTAACAGATCGTGGAGGTATTAAAGGTTAGAATAGAATGCAAGGTGACCTACATGAAGGTAGGTCTAATTGGAATAAACCAACATCACATCCATCTCAAGGGTGTGGAAACTTGGTTCCAGCATCCCCCCATACTAATACAAGTGAGACTTCAGTGCACGCTCCGTGGGCTGATGCCGAAAGGGCCAGTAGTGTAGGGATTTGTTTGGATAACTTAACTCTGAACCTGGGTCAGGCCCACATAAACCAACATATTGGTTGACGCGAATAACTCTGAACCTAGGTCAAGCCCCCTTAAGCCAACATGGGGCATCTGGAAGCACATGATATAGATATACATATTGGGTGTATATAAGCTCTAATTGTTAAGGTTTTTTATGGCCTCTTCCTCATTATGCGAGGATGAATTTTACACGTCTTTTGAAATTTCCTATGTTAGGGATCTCAAAAACAGGTCGAGGAGGAATTTTTCTTCAAACTGTGCTTTACAAAAGCTATGATGTTTCTACCATTCATGGATATGATCTAACATGTGTGTAGTAGTTGTTTGTTTGAAGTGGGTAAGGAGTTCCAGGCCCGAGTCATGATGAATTGGGAGCTAGAAGAATTTGAGGAATGTTGTAACTAGGCAGATAAAGTTTCCATGTGACGTAGAATGTTGGTTAATATACCATTTGATTTTTTGCCCAGTAAGGTGTGTTGAAATAGTCATAATCAAATAGTATCGCCTATGATACTATTAGATGAAAACCATATGTGAAAATTCATGACATGGTTTCCTGGGGATTCTCCTTATTTCCCTTCAAATTTTGGAATGTCAGAAGGGAGCTTGGTGGGCATGGTTGGCCAATTCTGTTCATGCGTAATTGGGTCATTGGTTAGGTTACTCAAATCCGAAAGGTTTAAAGAAGCTAACAATGGGATTTGTGATTTTTCTTCCATAATTCAAAAAAGAGAGTGAATTTTCATAAACAAAATCACTTCAAAAATATATGTTAACAACTACTTGGCCATCCATGTTGTGTTAACGATAAGATAAAAGATAGAATAGAGGTAGATTATTGTGGCATTGTATGGATATTCCTCCTTGTTGTGTACCATGCTCCAATGTAGTGTTTATTACTTCTATTAATCTCCCCTCTCATACCAAATTCAATGTAAGTGGTGTTTCTACCAACATATACTCATCTAGGGTTGAACATGTTTTTTTTTTTCAATTCAATTTCTAACAACTATCCATCTTCCTTTATGTGCATGTCATTAAGACCCTAATTAAGTTTCTATCAAATGATAGTGAAGATGAGCACTCCTATGATAATAAGAGTAGGTTAGGTTGCACTTGGCTACACTAATAGGTCCAGGAATCATAAGTCAAAATTTCTAACCCATGGATTCCTATTACATATGCAAACTCCTTTTAGAAGATGAGTGGTCAATCAAAGGCAAGCCAACGGTTATACATGGCTAGTGGTTGATTGGAATTCTTTGGAGGCCAATGGCCTCCCACAAAAATGTACCACCTCACAAGGTGAGACACTTAATCTACATGTTGATTAGGAACGCCAACAATATTGAGAGAAGAATAAGAGTTGGATGGAAAAGGAAATAAGCCAATGAACCCACTGCCACAACCATTTATCTTTTGATCATAATAGATGGATAGTTTACAATTCTTACGGTTTTTGTAAATAAATGGATAGAAAATCACAACACTTCCTCTCTCCTCTCTCCATAGTACCAAAAAAATTAATTGAGTTGCATCAAGATTATCTACGAAGCAATGGTGCCATAAGAAATTTTTTCCATATGTAGTGATTTGACAAAAGTGAGATAATGTAATGATGAACACTATCTCCTCAAAAATATATATAATAAACCATAATCCCTATTGAATAATGTAACTAGTTCCGGTCTTCATAATTATATTTGAGTCATGTTGTAATTTACTTATCAAAAGAAAATAAAAGAAAATTTTTATAAAAGAAATTGACTTATTAAAGCATGGGTTTCATTCTTGGGTCAATTATTTTTAGGTTAAAGCCTCCATTAAAGTCTTTTAGGGTTTATATCAAGTATCTCTCTCTCTCTCTCTCTCTCTCTCTCTCTCTCTCTCTCTCTCTCTCTCTCGTGAAGTTGTTGAGCTGTTGAGGGGCTGAAACTATTGTGTTAAAGCTAGGCGAAAATTCAGAGATGCTAGGGGGATAAATTTTGGGTTGTTGTTGAGTCATAGTTATCGGACAAGAAGAGACTTCTCTCTCTCTCTCTCTCTCTCGTGTTGAGCTGTTGGAGGGGCTGAAACTATAGTGTTAAAGCTAGGCCAAAATTCAGAGATGCTAGGGGGATAAATTTTGGGTTGTTGTTGAGTCATAGTTATCGGAAAAGAAGAGACTATTGAAGGTTGTTGAATTATATTGAAATTCTGACTTAGTGGAGGAGGAAGGCATTTCAGTCTAGGGTCTTGGACTATATCAACTTAAATTTTCCAGTGGAAGAGTTTGACTAGAATTTCCCCGATATAGGGGTTTTAGCCCTAACAAAATGCCTACATCTTGTGTCTTCGATCTTCATGTTTTGGATTTTGATAATTACTTGACAAAACAAAGATAAAATAAGAAAATAATAAATTTAATAAGAACTCAAATATATCACAAGTAATTATCAGCGTAAAAAAATATTCCCAACTTTCCGATTTTCTAACATGGTATTAGAGCTAAGGTGAAAAGGGAAGAAAAAGGTAGCTTGAAGACCTTTTGAAGAAAATGGGATCAAAGGAAGGTCATTATGGAAAAGGATTGTATAAGAAGAGAAGCTTATTTTCTATAAAGAATATTTCAACTACATTAAAATTAGAAAAGATGCTAGAAGGAGCCTCCAATTATAGGGCATGGAAAAAGAGAATAAATCTTATCCTCGCTAAGCACAAAGTTTTGGATCTTGTTCAAGGAAAAGTCGAGAAATGTACATATGATGTAGGAAATGAGAAGTTTAGAGAAACTGAAATCCTGGTGATGAATCTAACAATAGATGGAGTAAAGGGAAACCTAATTGCATTATATATAACATAGATTATGCTCAAGAAATGTATGAAGCTCTCTCCAAATTATTCACCATCAAGAACATTGGTAAAATAGAAATCCTCAAGAATGAATTAAGAACTATCAATATGATGAAAGATGATAATGTATCATCCTACTTTATAAGGATATCTAGAATCAGATATGAACTCCAAGAAATATATGAAGTTGTATACGGAAAAGATCTCGTAACTACTGCTCTTCTAGGACTACCAAAATATTGGAGTGATTTTGCATCAGGAATTAACAGTTAGAAGGATACTCCAACATTTTAACAAATGTGGAATGCATGAAATCAAAAAGAATCTTGAATATAATAGTAAACAACAAGAAGGAAGATGAAGAAGAAAATACCTCTAATGCCTATTCTTCTCAACATAAGAAAAAGGGAACCTTCAAGAATTTCAAAGGAACAAAGAAAAAAGTTGACCTATCAAAAATTGGATGTTACAACTGCCATAAGATGGGTCATTACAAGAATCAACTTCCTAAGAATCCAAGGAATAAGAAGAGAGATAGGGAACAAGAAAATATTACTGATGAAGCTCCACCTAAGAATAACAAGATTGAGGAATTGGAAGTCAAGGGCTTATACTACTAAGTCCTCTCCTACATATCATTCTTAGTCTTGTATTGTTTTCCTTTATGTTCTAATTTTTAGAGTTTGTAGATCTAACATGTCTTGTTAAGAAATTTTTTTAATTATTTTGATAAAGTTGTAGGTATCCCTCAAGAAGTGATTAAGAGGGAGCCTCCACCATTTTTACCAAAAGGATAAGTATTTTGTTATTTGTTTGATCTTTTCATGTTTGGCTTCTTCCTCACATCAAGATTTGTTTGTATTGTGTGCTAATAACGTTTTATTTATATTTTCCCTGGTTAGAAAAGCTTATTGAATGCTCAAAGTTTATGGAGGAGGCTTCAAAGGATAAACTTGAAGCATAAAAGAAGTTTTCTTGCAATGGAATCCCTTCAAGAATTGATGTCCTACAAGGTTTTTTAAAGAACAATTAAATGTATGTCTTAAACTATAAGTTGTGTTACGAAGCTCTCTTCGTAGAAATAGTATGTTCATTCTCTTTTGAAATTTTCTTTACATTACTGACATCACTATGTCTAAGGTTTTGAATCTTAAAAATTCATGTTAGGGTGATTAAACATTAGATTATATCTACCCTCTTCATTCTATCATTTTTATAATTCTTTTGAAACACTAACCTTTAGGGTTCACTAGAAAACCCTAGCCTCTTGATGCTAAGGGTATATCAATATTGATTATGAAACCCTAGTCTACATGGGGTCATTGTTGAAGTCTAGAAATATTACTCTTTTGATGTTTAGGTTCTACTATTTTTATAGAAACCCTAGTCCTTTAGGGTTTGTTGTTAATGTCTAAGTTATGTATTGAAACCCTATATATCTAGGGTCTGATGAATTAGGGTTTATGAGAAAAACCCCTATAACATTTATAGTAAGTTCCTATGAATGAAACCCTAGGTGTATAATTGTCTGACTGAAACCCTAGCCTAGAGAAAATTGTTGTATATCTAAATTTGATGTATTGATTTTTATGTTGATGAGAAATGTTAGTGCATGAAATCCTAGATATGTATGTGCGAGTATGCTAACCTAATTGTTGATAGTCATGTTTTAGTTTGTGAATTCTAAGGTTTGTAACAAAGCTCTAGTAGAGCTTGATATTCTAGGATATGATGATATTATTTACATTTATTTTTTATGATAAAATCTAGGTAGAGTATGGCATGTTAGTATATTTTTGAAACCTTAGATGTATAGTAGGATTTTTATTTGATTGAATTTTTGATATCTAAGGCTTTGTGTCTCGAATATGGAGTCTAGGTTTTATCACAAAACTCTAGAAAAAGGTTGAAGTCTAGTATGTAAAAATATGTATCTCTTGTTTATTATGAACCTAACTAGGTTTAAGTGTTTGATGTCTAAAGTATAAATGCTTCCATTATAGTAACATGATTTTGATATAGCTAACCTCATACATCGATATGTTTTTATTTGGTTGTACTTGTATTAAATTTTTGCAGGTACATAATCTTCAAAATGATGAAGATACTCATATGATAATAATAAGCATAATGAAGGAAGTTATCTTAATGATGATGATTAGGATGGACCTTGACGCCATAAGAAGGAATGAATCCATGAAATGTTCTTTGATGTTATAGAAGAGGTAAGTGGTAGATATCCCTAAGTTAAGAGGGAGCCTGCATTGAATAAGGGTATATCTCCCTAGTTGAGAGGGAGGGCATATTATAGTAAATACCTTGAAGTAAGAAAAAAGTACTATAGATGAATGTTCAAGTTTCATAAAGTTTAAAACAAAAGACTTGAGAAGATCTGGGGATGTATTTGGTGTTGCTGAAGAAATGAAAGAAGAAGAAATCTTTTGACAGATTGTAACTAGATAATGAAAGTAGCATCATAATGGTTGACAGAACCGAAGGTTTGTGTTTACTTATATTTGAAATTTTGTTATTGAGTGGGGTTGTGATTGTGTAGGATATCTCCGTAAAAAGGTTGAACACTCTAAAAGAATGCTTGGGCAAATGGATATATCTGATTTAGTTGATAGGGAGAGATGAAGCATCTTATGGAAAGATTCTTGGGAGGACATATGGTCGGCCTATGTGTTGATGTCTAGATCCCGAAGAGGGAGGGTGGAATTGGTCATGGAGCTCCAACCTTGGATATGCAAATATATCCCTGGGTTGGTGGTAGAGCTTAAATGCTTGATGGTACCTAGTCTGCACCCAGATAGAATACCCTGGTCAGGTACTGATTCTACAGCATTGAGTGTGATATCACTCTCAATAGAGCATTCATTTTGAGATCTTTCATGTACCTTTGTATATATGTAATTATGAATACCTCCCTAATTAAGAGGGAGTGTTGAATAATGTAACTAGTGTTAGTATTCATAATTATATTTGAGTCATGATGTAATGTATTTGTCAAAAGAAAAGAAAAGAAATATCATTAAATAAATTGACTTATTAAAGCATGGGTTTCATGCTTGGGTCAATTGTTTTTAGGTAAAATCCTCTATTGAAGGCTTCTAGGGTTTATTTCAAGTATCCTTGTCCATGTCATAATGTAAAAGACTCTTCTTGAGCTCTATTTGTCAAGAAATAGATTTATTTTAATGTAAATTAGGTGTCCTAGGACTCCTCCACCAAGTTAGCCTAAAATTAGACAAGTCGACCTAACTAAGGGGAAGAAATTCCTATATAAATGCAACAATTCGACCTCATTTATAGGACTCACTCATCAAGTTCGATCTGAAACTTCTGGGACCAAAAAAAGTGTGAAATTCAAGGGAATAAGAGGAAGGGCTAATGAATGAGAAGGATATTTATATCAAGCATAAGAAGTCGAAATTTTCTCTCTCTCAAACACACACACACACGTGAAGTTGGTGAGCTATTAGAGGGGGACAAAACTAAAATGCCGAAGTTGGGCTGAAATTTTGAGTTGTTGGGGGGCGAAATTCTAGGTTGTTGATGGGTTATAACTATTGGACAAGAAGAAACTATTGAATTTTGTTCAATTATATTGAAAAGATGACTTGTTGCAGGAGGAAGGTCTTTGGGTTTAGGATATTGGTCTATCTCAACTTGAATTTTCTATTGGAAGAGTTTGATTGGGTTTTCCCCTATATAGTGGTTTTAGCCCTAGCAGGGATCAGACATCTGGTGTCTTCAATCTTCATGTTTTGGATTTTGATAATTGCTTGATGAAACAAAGATAAAATAAGAACATAAGAAAGTTAATAAGAACTCAATTATATCACAAGTAATTATAAACATAAGAAAATCTTTCTTCCTTTCTGATTTTCTATCAATCCCTAGGATTAGGTATATAACGTTTAGCCTAGACTACCTAATGGTGTTTGATGATAACTTTTTCATATGATATTAGATTGGAGTGATTCAAAATAAATTTGGGAATGGGCTTTTAAAGCAATCTTCAACGGAAACAAGTTTTGAAATTGCATTGTTTTGGTAAGTAAAATATGTTAAGAAATAATGTGTGCTTTAGCATTGTTTATAGTTTCTAGCTTGAACCAATAATGACATTTTTGGGCATAACTATTCCATTTGATGTGAGATTAACATTATTACAGTGGAATATTAAATCATGTTCATACAAATATTTCCACTAGAAAATATGTTTTTAAAACACTTTTAATTGATGTGTACCAATTTAGATCCATGTTACTCTAGATCTACCAAGTGTCAAGAGGGATCAAATCCCTTAAGATGAAAACCTCTTTTTGAGTGAAAATTTTGAGAAAAAATGTACACATCGAGAGATTTGATTACTTTTAATGCTTGGTAGATCTAGAGTTAATATGGATCTATGTTGGTTCTTAACCATATTACTTATAGTTATGTAAATTTCACATTTGTATATATAGAAATATTCTTATTTTTATCTTTATTATAACTATGATAATACATATGGTTATATGTGTGAATTTTAATGTTATATATATAGAGATATGTTTATTAGTTAAATTTATTAAGTTTTTATATGTTCACCTATTATATATTCTGAAATATATCATGACTATAAATATGAATTATTATTATTTTAATTTAGTTTAATGTGATATGCATATTATAAAAAATAAAAAATCGAAAAAAAAATGTTTGTAATTTTATTAATGAAAACAAAATTAGAATATAACAAATTGAATTGAATCAATTTATTAATTTTATTACTTTTTATTGAGCCAGCATTATGCTTTATTAATATTATATCTTGATCTAACACTTCATCTTAAACATCACTACAACATCTCCCCCATATTGAGATATAGAGGGCCTCTCAGCATAAAAATCTACTAAGAAATAATTGGCATGTAAAATTGGAACAATGAAGACTTTAAAACAAGAAACCATTATTCTAAGCATAACTTCTTCATACGATTTCAAAATTAAGTGATTTTAATTGGATTGGAAACTAGATTAAATGTGTTATATTCCATACAAACATGCTTTGAAAAATCTCTCCATTTGCCTCCTCAAAATATCACTATTCTAACTGCGTTTTTAGCAATTTTGGCCAAGGTTTTCAAAAAAGTTCAAGATGTCACTCCAAGGCAATCTAGAGAGCTCCATGGATTTTCTATCTCTATATGTTTTGTTATATAAGCCGATTATTATTATTTTTCATGGAGTAATAGAAACTATAATTTAAGGATGTGGCAAGAGATCTTTTAGCAAGGAGAATAATCAATTATCATGCCCAAAAGTAATTGGAGTATAGAATATGTTGGAAGACACACCTAGAGGTGGTTCATGTCGATATTTTGACCTTCCTCGGTTGAGGATATGCACTTTGTTTCTCATATCCTTAACCCTAGTAGTGTTGGTTAGGTTTCCTCTTCTAATCTAATCCACTATAACAAATAAAATACTCAACTTTCATAGTTCATCCCCTATTAATCCCAATGAGTTCATGATCTTCACTTTTAACCAATTCATAAGGGAAAAGAGCTCCTAAATCATTGTTCTTAAGTGAAGCATTTAGGTGAATATGTCAATGCAAATAAGATTCTAACATTGCTAATAGATCATTCAATCATGATGACCAATAGAAATCATAGAAACTCCATTAGACATAATTCAAAGTATTAAACATCATAATGTAAAAGCAGTAAAAGAAATACATGGAAGTAAAGAACGTTGAAAAGAAAGAACTAAATTAAAGGAAATAAATAACAAGTAAAAAAATGGGAATGTAGAAGGAAAATTACAAATATTAAAAGAAACTAATAGAGAATACATCTAATCTATTTATGTAAACGAGATTCAACCTCCATTCAAACTTCAAAATAGGCCCAGGCATCAAAGCAAGAAATGGGATGATTTCCTCAAGAAAAGAACATTATTTATAACAAGAAACCTGAACCAAAATACTACATTACTTCATAATTTGAATTCATAGTTTGGTAGTGGAAACTAAATGAATGAAAATACTAAAAATAAGACTAACCTAGCTTTATCAACTATGAATATTTTTGTACTCTAAAATAATTATTGTCTAATAATTCTAATATATCATTTTTATTGATGGAGGTCACACCAAAATCTCCTTAAATTTTTTAGTCTAGTTTGTGTTGCGACACAGATCACACTAGGCGGGGGGGGGGGGAGGGGGGGGGGGGGGGGTGAAACAGTGTGAGAGAAATTGTATTGTTTCATAAATTTTCTTTAACAAAAAAATATATTTCAATGAGAAATAACCATATGGAGCATATCAACAAATAGAACAATGCATCATAAAGGTACCATCACATAAATGACACATCAAGAATTCATCACATCAATCACAAAGAGACATAAGATTTTAATTGGAAACCTATATGGAAGAAAACCACAAATGATTCTTCTAGATTTACAGGCTCTAACCTACTAGAGGCACCCACCCCCAAAATATTCAAGTTGCTACTTGCAGTAGGATATAACTTGATTGAGGCACCAACCTCGAGGCTATGGAAACAACAACTCAATATAGGCTACAACCTTATTGGGGCACCAACCTTGATGATGAGAATGCTTTGACTTGTTCTAGGCTCCAACTTGATTGAGGATCCAACCTCAATGATGAGAAATCTCTGACCTAATCGAGGTTTCAACCTTGATGGAGGAACCACCTCCTTCTTCAACCTCTAGTGGACCTCTTTTCAAAATATTTCAAACTAGATCCACTTTCTCTTCAAATAATAGAAATATTCAAACTAAGTAACATGTTGTCATACTATTGTCAATCCAAGTCATACACTGTCAAGAATATTGCTTCAACATGTTCATCAATCTTGTCACATATGACTCATCTTAGATCTTACTTCTACCACAAACTCAAAACCACTACAACCTACCCATAATTCCTCAAAACACATAATTAGGATTTTGGTCATCAAGGATACATCTATAAGACTCGCCATGCCTTTGGAAATGTCCACCTCTAAGCTCTAATCACCAATTTTTTTTTGAAATCAAATTTGGACAAACAATGAGTCTAGAAACCCCCAAAAGTCATAAAAAAATATATATTGAGTTAAGGGTCCTACAAATTACCCCTTTCCAAGTGCGCTTCTGCAAAATGACAAAATTTCAATGATTGGTTCTACAAAAGGGTCTTTTCTCAGCCAATTAAAAGTTCTACAAAATGCAAACTATAAATAATAATAATAATAAAATACAACCTGAGAGTTTTTAGGACTCAAACCTGGGTCTCAACACACACAACATGAATTGGATACCAAGTGGACTATACGGTGAGGCTTGCAATGTAATTCTCTAAATTCCTTTTGTTATTTTTGGACTTCAATAACCATGATGGGAGCAGGGATTCGACCCAGTGAACAGTAAAATATAATACCAATACATCAATCCACTGGCATTTCAAGTTGACTTGATCATCGTATGAAGGATTCATTGACCCCGTGACCAATTTAATGTTAAACCATTGTAATTCCCAAGTTAGCTTGACCAACGATGCCACTGCCAATCATAAGCCAATATGTCCAATATGTTAATGGATTTTCTTGGCCCATAACCGGTTTAATATTATTACATTGCTACTACCAAGTTGGCTCGACCAATGGCCCCAACTTATATACATTTCCAATGGCAATGCGACCCATCCAATGTGTTAATGGATTCATCAAGCCTGTGACTAGTTTTAATATTACTCCACTGATACTATCGAGTTGGCCCAACCAATGGCACCAACTTATATACATTGTTAATGCCAAATTGAATTGTATAATGGATTCATCAAATCAATGACCAGTATAATATTAATCCATTACAACTTCCAAGTTGGGTCAACCAATGGTGCCAACTCATATACACTACCAATTCTAAGTTGACATATCCAATGGATTAGTCAACATGTCCAATGTGATTGGTGGGGGATCCAACGTGTCATGCCATGGATATTAGGCCACAATTGTTTCCATAAAAATTCACCATGTGATTTCAGCTGCAACCATTCAAGCTTCAACTCTTTTCAGCCAAATGTAGCCAAGTATTTTTACTATACCATATCCAGTTGTGGTTACGTAAAGTGCTTCCAATTCTCCACCCTCAATATATTCCAAATCGAGCACTGGATACCTCCATCATTTGTCTATAACTATGATTCCTTCAAATTTCTGCCAAATATGGCAATGCCTTAATATTTCCTTCATTCCATTGTTGTATCCCTGGCCATTCCTATCAAACCAAAACATAAGAGAAAAAAAGAAAGATCATCCTTCACTTAAACAAACTTGAACCTGAAACCAACCAATGTGATGACTTGAAATCTATCAACCAACCACATTATTCATGATATATTATTCACATTCACGACTCTGTTTTGCTCTTATTTCCTAGGCACATGTGTGTGTGTGTGTGTGTGTGTGTGTCATGGTCCTAGGGATTGAATCAGTTGAACCTAGGTCAAAATTCAATCCTTGTAATGTAGGGCTTTATCCATATAATTGTTACCATATGTTCATGCTGGAACAACATGCTCAGGTTAACCCCTTAATATTTGTTAAAAAATCCTATGTGACAATACCTTATGACTAGATCCTTAGGGGTATCTAGTCATCTACATGATGATGTCATAATGATGACATGATGCCATGTGGAAGCCTATAAGGGGTGCCACATGTCACTCATATTTGTGTCTTTAACCTATCATAAGTTGTCAAATGTGCCTTCCATGTGGCAGCTGTGTCAGGTGGTGCCACATAACCCTACTGACATCACTTGATGATGTCATATGTTGACTATATAAAGGGGCCACATTACCTAATTTTTGTTTCCATGCGTCATCCTCTCTAATTGTGCATCTATGTCATCATTCTTGTCCAATAGTTGGCTACTATGTGTTCTTCTAGGACAGGTTTCTATGATCTCTACCATACAATTTCTCATTCAACTTTTGGAGTCAATCAATCTTTGAAGACATTCTTAAACTTTAGCGATATCAAAGTTCATGCATGTTGGTTTGTCATCCACTATGAATTTTCCAGAAGGTGCATATTGTTTAGCCAATTAATATTTTGTGTTTTTTCCCTATAGTTTTGGGCCTCCAATAATATTTATTTTCAAATGGCCATAACTTCTCATCTCGGATGATTTTTCAAAGTGGGATATACCATTAAAAAGGTCTCAACGAGACCTACACAACCATGTTATTTATATGATCATTAGGGCATCAAAACTTTTTCAATATCTCAATAAACTTCAAACTCCCTTTCATGTCATATGATGAGGGTACATAAGATATCCAACTATCATGCTACTTCCTTTTCCCCATGAGTGATATTGTTGTTGACTCATACATTTCCTTTGACTTCAATGACACCTTATTGTCATCAATAATAGCACTATATGCAACAATATCCACCTTTTACATTGGTGTAAACACAATTGGGAATTTATGCTCATTGATGTCAATAAGTCAAACTAAAACTCCCCATGTTGTGGTGTTGAGAACTCCCTCTATTTGACTGTGAAGATGCTCTCCCTTCTTTCTTTCCTTCCTTCCACCAATTCCTGCATTCACTCCTCCAATATTCTTGCATTGTTTTTCAAGGTTTATATCAATGTCTGAAATCTCTCCCCCTTTGAAATTAATGGAATTGGTCATGGTTGTCTACCAAAAGTACCATACTCATGTGTGAATTTGTTCTTACAGGGTCTCCCTATCTACATCTTCTAAGTGGTTGTTAGAACTTCACAAACTATTTGTATATTTGCTAAATTCTCCATGAGCATGTTTCCAATGCTTCTTAAAGTGTTCTTATTCATGTATGATCCTCCCCCCCTGAGACCATATTCCATTTTTGCTACTACTCATTAATTGAATCATGTTTTCATTTTGTGAATCTAACAAAGTCTCCTCTTGAGAGCATGAACTTTCTTGTGGACATGGTCAAAATCTCCCCCTGAGGCCATGCTTTCAATGTTGCTCCTAACTATTCCTACATTCTCTTGTGGACTTGACAAAGTATCCAACTGAGATCATACTTTCCTTACTCATATTTTAATTGCATATGATAGTGCATGTCTATTACCTATCCTTACTTTACATCTAAGATACCATCATTAAGTCATATTGGCCAATGAAATCTGCCATTGTTCACATGTTGCTTCATATTAAGGTGCACATTCTACATGCATAGAATTAGCTTCTTCAAGTTTTGAAGAATCCTTCACCAGGAGATTAGATCTAAGGGATCATATCCAGCCTCTTTGCTTCATGTCTTCTTCTCCATCCTATATAGTTAATTCTTGGATTGATGGGAAGTCCCTTTCTTTTGTACCATCTCAAGTTGAGTTTGCAGTCTCATGTTGTATGACATTCATTGTGACTTATGTAACATTCAACATTGGGATTCAAAATTTTTGGAAATGGTTAAGGAATTCTCATAATTTGTTCCATATGCCTCCATCTAGGCACCTGATCATATCCTATATATCTTACCACAACATAGGTTCTATTAAACAACACAATTCCGAAGACAAAATATGAAAGAGAAACCTTGAATGAATATATTAGTCACAATGATACATATTTATACAAGTCTACTAACCCTTGGTTTCATATTCCAAGTGGTCCCTTGGACTCCTTTTGATTGTTCAACTTCCACACCAACCCATAGAGGATTAGGTGTCCAACATTTCCCCCATTAATCCAAAGGGGTATGTATGGGTCCAAGAAGACAGTTTTAATAAAAAATGTGAAAAAAATGCATGACAACACTAGGTTGAATGTGCTCTCTAAAATTTTGGTATAACGGGGTGGTTTAAGGATGACCACCAACACTGGAACACTTAGTGTAGTTCCTGAAACTCTTCCAAATCTGGAAGGAAGTTGGAATACTATGCTAGAGAAAGTGTCCCTAATTCTTTGGAAAGGGAGACCTTCAACTTGGAAAAGGGAGATCTACAACCTATGGTGGTTTAAGGATGACCACCAACACTAGAACACTTAGTGTAGTTCCTGGAACTCTTCCAAATCTGGAAAGAAGTTGGAATATTATGCTAGAGGAAGTGTCCCTAATTCTTTGGAAAGGGAGACATTCAACCTGGAAAAGGGAGATCTACAACTTGTGGTGGTTTAAGGATGACCACCAACTCTAGAATGCTTAATGCAATCAAGGAAAATTTTAAGGATGAAAATTTTTCTTGAAGTTTAAAAACATTAGCGAATCTCACTAATCCCTAATATGCAAACTATAAAATGTTTATTGATATATTTGTAAAATTATTCAAATTTATAATGATTTTATATATAGTCTCCATATAGTGTTGGCGATTTTTATGGTAAAATAATTTTATATTCTAAAATTTGGACGAATCATATTTTATAAAAATTGGAAATTGGCAAATCTTTTTTGTGGAAAAATCATGAAAAATTAGCCCATTGGGTGAATATTAGCCCCTAAAATTTTCCATGAATGCAATTCCTGGAACTTTTCCAAAACTGGAAAGAAGTTGAAGTCTTCTACTAGAGAAAGTGTCCCTAATTCTTTGAAGAGGGAGAATCTCAACCTGAAAAGGGAGGTTTCAACCCCGCATAGATGGTTTAAGGTTGGCCACCAGCTAAAGGCATGATCAAGGGAATCTTTGTCTCAGGCTACAACTCTGAATCTGATATGGTAGGTTGTGGCTCAGGATCACTTGATGTGGCTTTGAAACTTGTAGATGGCCATCACTTCCCCCCCATCGTATACAAGGTGAGAAGATGGACAAAACTCAACTACAAGGTTGTTCAATTCTCTAGAACAAGTTTTGACATATGATTGAAATACCTTTTTGGTGGTTAAAGGCCATTACCAAGAATTGATCCATCAAATATGAACCTTTTTTCTTGCAGCACGTTTATTTTTTGAAGTATTTGTTTGAAGAATGAGTGGTGCTCTAATACCATGTTAGGCCAGGAGGTAACTCCTCAAATAAATTGTCATGAAGAAATCCAGTACTATGGAACTAGATGGGCTTTGAGTAATATGGAATATGAAAGGACACATACTTGTCATATCCAAGACCTGTTTTGTGATTTTTATGGAGAAGATCTTCCCAAGGTCTGATGATGGGCTTGGGAAGTGTATGTTGAGTTTCTACTTCTGCATGCAACTTTGTTCCTTCATTGGGCACTAAATCTGAATGAACTTCAACATTATTGACTTGCTGTTGGTGGGTGTTTGTCTCAATGTTCTAAACAAAACAGGTTTAGAATGATGAATTCATTGTTTTAATTATGCTTGTTGAAGTTGAGATTCAAGCTCCAAAAAAATCTATTTTGTTTTGTGCATTTTGAATGCAAATTTGAATGTAAAAAAGAGTTTCCTTACTGAATTTTACCATCCCATCAAATGTGGAACATATTAGGCTATTCAATAACATTAATGCATCATAAATTTGATCCATTTCATAATATTGTTGCACTTGCTTATGAACAGAGATCTCACGCAATGCAAGTTTAAAAAATATAAATAGTCGCTAATGCTTATGAACATTTTGCACCAATATCATTAACACCTAAGTTATAGGATCACTAATAGGGATAACAATATCACTCTGCAATACTTACTAAACTTGTGGTAATTTAGAGGAGTGTTAATATTATACTAATTAGAGAAGTTTTCTAGAGTATTAAATCTGAAAATTTATCATGTGCGTAATATGGTTGCAGATAGAAACCATAACTTAGTCGTTCCCTTGGATTAATGTTGACATGCGATCATATAAAATCCTCCAGCATATATACACTTTCAAAGTAGAAACAATGGATATCAAATGATCTAAGGGATCACTAAAAGTGCTCGAAATTCAAAGTGTTAAAAAGTCCTTGAAACCAATGCCAAATTGTAGAGCACTCTGACCTAAATCCAACATAAATTGAATCTCTCAAAACCGACATCGTATGGTACCGATATCACATTTTGATAATTTTCCCAAATAGGTAATTTTTTTGCAGGTTGGGTGCAGGACTACTGACTGCATAGTATGTATGATGACTCAATAGGATGACTATGCAGGTTGACTATTGGCTTGATGGGCCCTGACCCAGGTTCAACATTAGTCAGCCAAGTAAATCTCTACACTACTGGCCCTTTCAGCATCAATCCGCGGAGCACGGACTGACGTCTCACCTAAAGCAGTATGGGGGGATACAGGAATCAAGTTTCTACACTTCAGTAGTGCACTGTGTTGCCACCTGCATCATCTCCTCAACTAGTTGTTCCCTCACTGGCCCTCTACTATCTAACTGTATCTTCTTCTGAGTCACCTGTAGAAGTGTTTAAAAAAAAAAAAAATAGGTTTTTGTTCTAGACAGCATGGACTATAAAAAACTCCTTCCATTTCATAAAATATGTCATGGATGAGAAGATAAAGGCTCTGTCCCACATGCTAATTTTCAAAGATCCTAAACCTAAAAATAGGGAAACATGTTCCCTAATTTCTAGGGTTTATCATCAGCAGTAAGGTGACAACGTGGGAGGCTTCATCAAATTTCACCTCATGAGTTTGTTGTTGTCAAAGGATGCGTTCAATGTTTATTTAAGGTGGTTTAGTCATAACAAGGAGTTGTACTCCTAATTGTATTAGGACTCTAGGACTGTTAGTTAGCTGTCAAATGCATTTAAAGGTTTGTTTTATGGTTAGAATAGGTGCCAATCATAGAAAATTCGAATTCTCTTGATGGTGGATGAGGGAATCCATGTTGTAAATGTTATATATAAAGAAAGAGGTCAAATTAGCAAAGGGTTGGAGACTTTTTGGCTCAGCTACTGCTCTATGTGCAGATTGTGTATATTTTTAATCTAATGCAGAGTTTCTACTTAGACAACTCAAGATTTGTGAAGAGTTCTTGTATGTTATTGTTTTGATGGAATATTCCAATACTTACATTATAATGGTGTTTACTTATGATACTCAGAACTCATCAATGATGCTCTAACTTTCTTCATAGATACCCTAACTATGTTTCATTGTTTTATATTTGCATTTCTGCACTTGAACTCTATAATGCCTTGACTTCCATGCTAGGTAGAATGTTTTGGCTTCACTACTCAAGATTAAAAGAGAGTTTTTAATTTCCTATTGTCTCATGGCTTTCCTCTTTCACTTACTTGTAGTGGTATGAATACATGTTACTTAGAACTCATCAATGATTCTCTAACTTCATCCATGTATTTATAAATTGTGTTTCCTTGCATTGTATCTTTGTTTTGTTGATGTATAAAAACTCTCTATGCCCTGACTTTCATGTTAAGCTAATCTTGTTGTGGTACTGAAACATACTTTGACTCCATATTCCAATGGTAGCCAACCTTTATCTTTCAACCTATAAACATATAAAATCACAAACCATAGAGTTAGTCATCTATCCATATCTTTAATCAATATCATTAACCCTTTGAGAGAGCCCTCTCAAGCTGAGGAGGCTAAGCCTTAGCTAAAAGATTGGTTTGAAATAGTTACACTGAGATAGTCTGATCAGTAGCCTATCAAGGTCCTATTTTGGTGATAACACAATGTACCCTTACTTTCATCAATATCCTTCAGAACCTTCATCTTGCCTCTACGCGGAGGAATGTACTCGGGCAGTTTAGAAATGGGCTCAGACCCCTCCACATCAATGTCCTCCTCCCCCTCCATATCAATATCATCTATGCTGACATGGAGTTCTTCAACCTTGGCTTTAGGCTCTAGGTTAATCACCTTACCCTTTTCCTGTGCAGTGGGCTTTCCTATATGTGGGTGATTTCTGGGTGATGCATGCACTGGCTATTGCACTTTCTGCTTGTCCTTCTTTGATTTTGGACCCTCCTTGGTCAGCATAGGCCTCGGCCTAGGTGTCCTTGGGAATTTAGGCACTTTTGTCAGTACTTCTACACTTCCAACCTCCGAGGCAGCTCCCTATATTGCCATTACTACCTCCGGGGCAGTTCCTTCGACTACCATTACTTCTCCTACACTCACAGTTTCTGCAGGCGCTAACATTATGCTAGACAACAACACCTACATCTCTTTTGGAAACTTCTCAAATATTGAACTCACTATCAAGGCTTCAAAGATCTCAAGGTTCATATGTGCCTAAGAGATTAATACCTCAATTCTCAAAATTCCAAGTGTTTTTCATTGGGCATCCATCTATAATTTATAAGAATTTTCAAATTCAACTCCGACCATTCCCCCCCATAACTCGTTCATAAATGCTAGATTAGTAGTAGATTTTCACAGATCTTGCCCTTAAATTCTGACTTAAATGTCACCCCCCACTCCATTTGGTTGTTTTTCGACTATCAAGTCATGAACAATGACCATAACGGTCACTTTCTAGCTGCCCTACGCAATCCCTTCTTGGATAGCCTAGTTCGCTACGCGTGTATGCTCATACTGTGACATTCCTTCATTCCACGTAGTTCCCCAATCACACAACTCCCCAATCTGAGCAGTGTAGTTTATAGTCTCGCACCTCCTTTTAGCTACCTGGAGCACTAAGACTGTGCTTCCACCATGTAGTCATATAGTTGGATCTCCAGTGTATGGCTTCAATCGGATGCCATTCACCCGTCCTGGGAATGGTTCTCCATTCAATTTTACCAACTGAACTGCTCCACCATCGGTAATCACCTTGATGACATAAAGCCCCAACCAATGCATCCTAAATTTCCCTAGAAATTTATCAAACTTGTTATCATATAGCAAAACCAGATCATTTACCTTTAAGGTGTGCAGTTTGATGTGCCAATCATGCCATGCCTTTTCGCGCTCCTTTTGAACATGTTGATGGAGTCCAGCTAGAAATCTGTCTTCTTCAATCTTTGTTAGCTACACGAGCCTCTCCTCCAGGGCTTCGCGATCTGCCATTCCCATGAATTCTGTTATGCGCAGACTAGATACAATATACTCCATCAGCATCACAGCTTCCATGCCATAAACCATTCTAAATGGCATTTGTCCAGCCAACTTCTTGAAAATCATTCTATAAGCCCATAACACTGCGAGTACGCTAACATCCCAATCATTTCTTTGAGCATTACAACCTTTGTGAGCACACTCTCCAATATTTTATTAAATGCTTCCACTATCCCATTAGCCTGCGGATGATAGGGTGTGCTCTTTTGATGGTACACCTGAAACTCCTCCGTCATCGCGCTGATCATCTCATTAAGAAAGTGTGTACCATGATCACTCATTGGAATTTTTGAACAACTGAACCTCTTCAGTACGTATTCAAAGATAAATTTTGTTGTTTTCATGCTCGTACGGTCTTTCACAGGCTGCGCATCCACCCTTCTGGTTAAATATTCAGTCGCGGTGATGATGTACCGTGCACCCGTCTTCTTCCCTAGAGGCTAAATTGGTCCTACAAAGTCAATCACCCACTTCTCGAACAATTGTAGTGATATCTACGAATTCAGTGGCAGCTCATCCCTGCGCGATGGTTGGCCCATCCTTTGGCATGTGCCGCATGCCCTACAATATGATTTTGAATCCTTATGCAAGGTTGGCCACCATAACCAAGCGCGTAGGATCTTCTGCGTTGTTTCTTTCCTACATAACGACCTCTCGCAACTCCATCATGAGCCTCAACAAGGATTTTATTTTGTTCAAACTCTGGCACATAATGTTGCAATATTTCATCTAACCCCATTTTGTACAAGTGCTCTGCAATAACAAAAAAATTTGTCATGCGCACCATCAGTTCCTTCTTCTGTTGGCTTGTATATCCTTCCAAAGTCGTACCTGTCATTAGGAAGTGTATCATATCTTCAAACTGATTGTCTGTGATGTGTACTACAAAGAGCTGCACGTCAGGTAGCCCCTCCTCCAAATTAGTAGGTTCCTCTCTTGTTTCGAGGCATGACAGATGATCCGGTCCAGCATTCAAATGTCCTGGTTTCACAATAACTTCAAAATCATACTCTTGGAACAACAATAGCCACGTGCATATCTTTCCCCCCAACACAAGCTTGTTGACCAAGTATTTCAATGCGGAATGGTCTATATACATCTTAAAGTGTCCACCCAACAAATAGTGCCTAAACTTCTAGAGCACATACACCATAGCTAATCCTTTGCACTCTGTTGTGGAATAATTTTTCTCTACTTTGTACAGCTTCCTACTTGCAAACGCTATAGGATGATACAAGTCCCCTTCATCGACATGTGTCAGTACTGCTCCCAACGCAATACATGACGCATCCACATGCACACGAAATTCCCTCTTGCAATCCAGGAAGACTAAGATCAGCGCGGTGACCATCTTCTCCTTCAGCACATCCAAGCTCTTCTACCATTCTTCATTCCAACAAAGTGTGACATCCTTTTTTTAACAATTTTTCCATCGGCACAATAATCTGGGCATAACTCTTGATGAATTTCCTACAGTATCCTGTATGCCACAATGTTGCATGCAACTGTTTCACACTGCTTGGTGCCTCCAAGTTGATTTTGACTACAATCTTGGTTGGGTCTACCATTGAGCCTTGTCTGCATACCACATGGCCCAATAAGATCCCAAAAGGGACATAAAACAAACATTTCTTTAGATTTAGCATGATCTGGTATCTCCGACATGTATCAAGCATCAAGAGCAAACCTTCCACATGGCACTTCAACAGTGCGAACACTGTCCAATCATCGAAGTATACTTCCAGAAATTTATGAATAAAATCCTTGAACGCCACAATGACTACGTGCAAAAATATCGTCGACGCATTCTTCAGCCCAAAAGGCATCATCGTATACTAGAAGCATCACCATTCGGTCACGAAGGTTGTCTTACTTCTATCCTCCAGCACGATCTTGATTTGATGGTACCCAGAGAACCCATCAGTGAATGATTATGCTTCTTGGCTACCAACATTATCCAGAACCTCATCAGTGAACGGGGTTGGGAAGGGATCATGCATGTAGGCATCATTCAACTTCCTGAGATCTACGCATATCCTTATTTCTTCCCTTTGCTTCTTTTCCTGAACCATTATTGGGCTTACCCATTTAGATTCTTCCACTAGCTCAATAATATCCATTGTGAGTATCTTATCTAACTCAACGTAGACCCTTTCCTTATAATTTGGATTAAGGCGATAAGGTCTTTGTTTCACAGGTTTTGCATTAGGCTTTAGGGTGATCTTCATGACACCCAAGTCTCCTAGTATTCCTTTCAGATCGGAAAACTTCATGGGGAACAAGTCCTAATATTCACAAATCAACTTGGTGACCTTATCTACTGTTGCATTGTCCCAATAGTCCCCAATCTTTGTAAACTTCGGTTCTTCCTCCATGCCAATGTTCACCTACCTAGTTTTGAGTGCCTCAGTTATGTCTGGGTTCTCTAACTGTGGTCCTTCAACTCTGCAGTGACCTTCAGTCTTTGGGATATTAATATTTCTCAGGTCTTCATCTTCTTCTTCTGATGTTACATTGTAACACTCCAGCACATGGCTCAGTTGGGTAGTCCAATCAAGTTTAATTAGGTCGAGAGGATCCTATGTTATCCTAAAGATGGTTGTCTTCACCTCCTACAACACTTAATCGATAGATTCAAATCCATCCTCAAAATTGAAGGTCATCAAAAATCCTTGGCACAAAACATCCCATTCTTCAGTGCCATGATGGAGTTCTGTCTCCAAGTACCAATTCATTGGTATAACATCCAAGGTATGAAAAAATAGATCGACCCACTTGGGCTGAGGATTTGCTCCATATACTTCAATCCATTTGGTCAAATGATCGCGTGGATCATTCCTCCCATCATACTTTTCTATTAATCGTACCTTCGGGTGGCCAAAGCGTATCCTCATCATCCTTCTATATTCAAGCTAATCCTCAAATCTGTCCTTGTGAGTACACCACCATCTGGCGGGTGTAGCCCGCAATGCCCAATCTAGAGCCTGGAAGTGATGCTTCTCAGGCACTTCCCTTTTGAATGCATCCAAAAAGTGATCAACGTCGGTTAACCCATCATAGTGAGGGAGATTTCTTACCTTTGATGATACGCAACACAATGCCTTGGTCATCATATTAGAGCGCAACGTAGATACTTCATGTAGCTAGTTCTGCCAGTGCTCCAGTTCTTCATCTGAATCTGATGTGCATTAGCTCTCGCGGTCCCATGCAATACGTTTGTCTACTGTTGGATTCACCCAATCCTAGTCTCGCACTGTTATCTTGTAAATCTGGTCCAAATCATCATCATTTTCATAATCGTGGACCGGTTCTGTATAGCGTGGTCCTTTTGCAGGATCCAGTGGGACCACTATGTGGAGAAATTTTTTCTCAAATATCATTTTTCACTTCTTCAGGTTGATTACCCCATTCATTTTAGTGACCCAATCAATCCCAAGGAGCGCGGGGTATGGATTTCTATCATCCACAATCTTTATTACTTCAAAATCCCCTAGTGCGCTCACACCTTTGATGTCAACTATTATCCCCTGCAACCTTCCCATTGGGATGATTTTCTGTTGATTCACCATCCTTAACTGAATCGAAGACCACTGGAGCAAAGGTCTCCCCATTCTTTCCCATGTTTGTTTCAGCAAAACATTCACGTCGGACCCCAGATCCAAGATAACTTGCTCCATTTTTTATTCCCCTATCTGTGCGGTGAGTCTCATCTCCATCCAGTCCTCGCCTTATGCTTACCAAGCTTTCTGACTACGCACGGTTTGCTAGTAGTGCTATCCTTTCCAGTGCACTAATTGACCAATTCCTGCAATCCCTTCACAGCCTTACTATCATGGAGCAGTTTCATGTAGGTCTCCAAGAACATGGTAATCATGGATGGGTCCATTTCTTCAACTAGTTTCTCCTGACCTCCTGAGGTAGAGACCTCAGTGAAACTTTTCTTCTCTTCCATAAATGTTTCTTTTGCACGTTCCAAATCAAATCGGTCTCGTTTTGTGGTGCTTTACAAAACCACTCACCCTCTACAGGTTGCTTCCCCTTATCCTCACCCATCCTTGTTCCACTTCGCAGCATAATGTTTACCTTAGGGTCTTCCTTGCGAGGCTCAACCCTCATCATCTATAGGTTATGAGTCGGTTGTATAGGTTGCGCCCCCTTTTCACAAATCTTAGCCAACAATATAGGTAAATCCCCAGTCGCATGGTCAAACTAAGTATAATAGCGGCATGACAGTCACATCAGATTTTGGAAGTCTCTTGCGTAGTGTCCTAGTCCTCCACAATTGTAACAAATAAGCTACCCTTAGCCTCTACCAAGCCCTCCTCCACCTTGGCCTCGGCCGTGCCCCAAGTACTCACC
Source organism: Pinus taeda (assembly GCA_000404065.3). Taxonomy (NCBI): domain Eukaryota; kingdom Viridiplantae; phylum Streptophyta; class Pinopsida; order Pinales; family Pinaceae; genus Pinus; species Pinus taeda. Next base: position 38,251 of record APFE031196571.1, on the reverse strand, counting down.
TCGCGCTCCTCCAGCGCCTTGGTCCAAAGGCTGCATTTCTTGTTGCACCCTTTATGTAGGTGCCTTATCCATCATTAATTCGTAACTATGAAAATTGCACTCATCATGACCTACTGATTGACAAAAATTGAAAAAGAGTTGTTGTGGTGTTTGTACGAATTTATGTAGCAAATGGCAATTGTCGGTCACATGTTTCCCAGCTACCTGGCATATAGCACACATAGTGTGGGCCTTGTACTTGGCCCTACTGCAACCTCTGGCCTTAGAGGCATTGGTCCCCTGCTGCAACATAATTTTCAAACACTGGACAATGATCCTTTTCATGCCCGTGACCTTTGCATTTTAGCCACTAGACTTCTTTGCGCGACTCTGGCTGGGCTATTCTGTCTTTCTTTAGGCTTTGAATTTTGAGGCAAAGGTTCTGCAATTGCACATGAATCTGTTGAACCCCCATATTAGCATCCTACATTGGTGTCTCATGCAGTCTCATCACAATTTCTAGAGCTTTTGCCTGGGTCCCAATCTTCTGTTGTGATAGTGCAACCCTTAGGTGGGGTAGGAGTGAGGCCACAAACCATTCACGGTGCTTCCCATCAATTAGGTTCGTGTTGGCTTCATGGATCGTACACTTCAATATTTGGTCCAAATCATAGGGTGTCTCCTCAGGCTTCATCACGATCTCCTTGAATCCAACAATAGATTGCGCTTGAGACTTAGGTATACCAAATTCCCTATTCAACACAATCTGGATATCTTCCAAAGTGGACGTCGGGTTATCAATATTGTATTTAATGTACCACGTTAGTGCGCAGTCCTACAAAGCACTAACCAACATTTCTTTCTTCATTTGATCATCCGTGATACCTTGAGCTTCCCATACAGCCTTCACGATGAACCAAAACTAGTTTGGATCTTCATTTCCTATGCCCTTGAATACAGGTAGCTTTACAGAGTTTGCCATGTTGAACAGTGGTGGAGGTGGCAGCAGTGTGGGTGATGGGGTAAGTGGTGGAGATGAGGATGAAGGCAGTGTGGATAGATTGGATGAGGATGGAGGTGGTGTAGGTATTCGTGGGAATCCTTGTCTTATCAACTGAATAGTGCTCAGCAGAGAAGCCGGTGCTGCTCCTTCATCGTCACTAAGAGGAGGCTCAATCAGTGGGCTATGCTTAGGACCTTTTATTCCTCTATCCCTGAAATACCTTCCACTTCGCATAGCTCCAAACATCAAGGTAACTGCATGACCCACTTTTCACACAAGAGCATCTTAATCCAAGTATTTAATTATTTCAAATACTTACCTCGCGTCCCCTTGAAGAAGCAGCACTCTGCTTCATTGTAGCTAACTGAAGTATCAACCATGAACTCTGTCACAAACCCTCCTATGATATGGTCGAACAAACGATCGACAACACGTGCAATCTTATTTTCAGAGGCTTGCAATCTCCACACTAACTCTGGGGTCTAGAAAATCGGATTGTCAAGCCTCCACCTTCCCTGGCCATCTTCCAACTTTGCGACCCACTCATATAATTCAACCAGGAAGAACAGAAGAATATTGTGTGTATCTTTGTGTATATATATCTGTCCAACCACTATTATTTCGTCAATCACAAATTCCTATTTTCTTATGCTGCAAATTCATGGATCTTTCTATCCAACCAATATTCAATCTCCTTCTTATTTGGATTCTAATGATGCAACATCACACATCTCATTATGAAAATCCTGGTCCCGGCAATGGAACCATTTGTTGGCTTGATGGGTCCTGACCCAGGTTCAGCATTAGTCAGCCAAGAAAATCCCTACACTACTGGCCCTTTTGGCATCAATCCTCGGAGCGCGAACTGAAGTCTCACCCGACGCAATATGGGGGGATGCTGGAACCAAGTTTTTGCACCCTGCGATGGTTGTGATGTCAGTTTTATACCTTAACTTTGCCTTCGTGCAAATCAATAAGCCTTTAGGGCTTATCAATGTACTTCTCTAATAGTCTTTCAAAACCTCAGTGAAGTTTTGCGATCGTCCTTTGTGTAATCCTAACAAGCGATCTCGGCACATATGCACCTCTGTAGCTACTTTGTTGTATAGTTCTCTGAATTATCTTAAGTTTTTGCCAATTCTACATATAACAGAGGAAAGATTATAGATTCATGCATCAATTTAGCAGTAAAACATAAACCCAATGCTTAACATAACATAATCACATGCAATTGACAGAAGTAAAATACATAGTAATTTAAGAATACTCTTCTTTATTGATGATCCATATTTTCAGTATAGACTCTAACTACCCTGCACACACAGCTGCAGGGGTCCGCGCACTTAGCTGCGGACTTCTACCCTAGGCCTCTGCACACTTAGCTGTAGAGACTCTTTCCTACACTAAGAATCTCACTCTTAGCTCTTTACAAAATCATCAATGACTCTATCTCCATCAACTCTGATATTCAAAACTGACTTAAACTCCTCTTGTTGGGAACGGGTTACATCAAGAGCAGTTTTGGGGCTAAAAGCCCATGTTTTTGGATAATTTTGTAATAAAGTTGTAAAGTCTCTTCATTTATGCTCACAGAGTGCGAAGGTGTCAAGAGTCATAAAGGGTTATCCACCCTTATTTTGTAAAGTGTCAATTCGGCTGTAAAGATCCACCCATGGTCTGCAAACCATGGGATTGTATAAAAAGGAGCTAAGTAAGTAAGATCTAGAAGAGAAAAAGTTAAGGAAGAAAGTAATGAAATAGAGTGGAGAATTCTAAGTGTTCTCGGGTCCTAGCGTAGGTAGAGGCTCTACAGCTGAGTGCACAAAGGCCTAGGGTGAAAGTCTGCAACTGAGTGCACAGACCCTTGCAGCTGTGTGCACAGGGGGGATAAAGTCTGTATTAAAATGGAAGATATCAATAAACAGAAGTATTCTGCAATTACAATGTATTTAGTTCTTATTAATGCATCTGATTATATTGCATTTGGGTTTAATTTACAATGTTTATTTGATGCGCGAATATATGTGATTGTATCTGTTAATTGAACGCAAGTAAGGATATCCATTTCGCGACGCTAACTGTGATTGCTTAGTAAGATAAGTAAAACACTTGAGAAACTTGGGAACCTATACAATAAATTGCCATAGCTACATGAAAGTACGTGGACCATGGGTTAGGGTTGTGTGAAGCTCAATTGTACACCTTCGTGGAGGTACTGAAGAGTGAAATAAAGGGTACATTGTCAAAGCCCTACGGCTTAATGATTTGCACGAAAGTAGGGGCAAAGGGTATAAACTGACATCACGACCATCTCAAGTTGCGGAAACTTGGTTGCAGCATCCCCCCATACTATTTCGTATGAGACTTCAGTCCGCACTTCGTGGGCTGATCCTGAAAGGACCAGTAGTGTAGGGATTTGTTTGGATAACTAATGATGAACCTAGGTCAGGGCCCACAAAGCAAACAAATGGTTACGTTGCTGAGACCGAAATCTGCATGAGAGATGTGTGATGTTGTATCAGTGGAATCAACTAGGAAAGAGATTGAGGACTGGTTGGATAGAAAGTTCCATGAATTCGTGGCGCAGGAGAATAGAAACCGGCAGCTCACAAAGGAACATAGTTACCTGTATACATAAATCCATGAGATCTTTTTATGTTCCTTTCCATTTCAGTTATACGAGTGGATCGCGAAGCTAGAGGATAGCCAAGGAAGGTGGAGGCTTGATGGTCCTATTGTCTGGACCTCGGAGTTAGTACAGAGACTGGAAGCCTCTAAGGATAAGATCGCCCGCACTATCAATCATTGGCTTGATCGTATCATATGGGGCTTTGTGACAAAATTCGCAGTCGATACCTCAGTCAGTTACAGCGAGGTGGAGCAATGCTTTTTCAAAGGTCCACGAGGTAAGTACTTGAAGTCTTTAAACACTTGTATTAACATGTTATTATGTGAAAAACAGGTTATGCATCTACCTTGATGTTTGGAGTTACGTGAAGTGGAAAGAATTACAGGAACGAAGAAAGAAAGGGTCCTGAATATAGCCCACTAATTTCACCTCCTTTGAGTGACGAAGAGGGAGTAGCGCAAGATTCTCCGTGAAGTGCAATTTAGTTGATAAAACGAGGGTTCCTGTGACTACCACCTCCACCCACACCACCTCCACCTTCACCACCATTTCTACCTGTGGCTTTTCCCACAACACCACCACCTCCACCCTAGTTCAACATGGCGAATTCAATGAAGCTACCTTTGTTTAAGGGCTTGGGAAATGAGGACTCAGACAAGTTCTGGTTCGTTGTGAAATCTTTATGGGAAACTCAGGGAATTATAAACGATCACATGAAGAAGGAAACATTGGTTAGTGCTTTACAGGATCCTGTGCTAACTTTGTACATCAAGTACTTTAATGATAACCCAACCGTTGGGTTGGCAGAGATCCAGACTGCGCTGAATAAAGAATTCAGTATGCCTAAATCAAAGGCACAGTCGATTGTGGGGTTCAAGGAAATCGCGATGAAACCAGGTGAGACACCTTGGGAATTAGACCAAAGATTGAAGTGTAAAATCCATGAAGCTAATATGAACTTAACAGATGGACAGCATCACGAGTGGTTTGTGGCTTCGCTCTTGCCTCACCTAAGGGTTGCACTGTCACAACAGAAGATTACGACCCAAGTAGAGGCCTTGGAGATTTCAATAATATTGCATGAAACGCCGATGCAAGATCTGAATCTGGGGGTTCAGAAAATCCATGTGCAGTTGCAAAATCTTTGCCTCAAAATGAAAAGCTTGAAGTAGGACAGAACCTTTCAACCGGAGGTGCGCGAAGAGATATGATGCCTGAAATGTAAGGGTCAAGGGCATGACAAATACCATTGCTCGGTCTTTGTGAACTATATTGCAGGAGGAGGACTGGTGCCTTTGAGGCCGGGAACCTAAGCAAGACCAAGCACAGGGCCTACATTGTGGTGCACTACATGTCAGGTAGCAGGGAAACATACGATTGATAATTATCATTTGCTACAAAAGTTTGTACAAACACCGCAACAACTCTTCTACAACTTTTGATGGTCAGTAGGGCATGATGAGTGCAACTGGTGAAGTTATGAACTAATGGTGGACTGAACACCTACCTATAGAGTTCAAGTAGAAATGAAGCCTCCTAACCAGAGTGCTGGGATGGTGCGAATAGGCTTTCAAGGGTGCAGACAAGGCCGAGGTGGAGGAGGACCTATTAGAGGTTGGGGACAACTGATCTATAACAATTGTGGAGGACTAGGATACTATGCCTATGAATGCACTAACCCAACATGTCTATCGTGCAAATATTGTACTCAGTTTGATCAGGAGATGAAGGACTATCCTACAATGATAGTGAGGATACGCGACAAAGGGGTGCTACCACTGCAGCCAACTCAGAACCTGCAGATGATGAGGGTTGAGCCTCGCGAAGACGATCTGAATGTGAATATAATGCTCCAAAGTGGAATTGCAATAGGCAATGATAAGGGGAAACAACCTGAAGACAGCGCATGGGTTCGCAAAGCTCCAGAGAAGGAGGTTGAATTTGATTTGGAGCATGCATGAGAAATGTTTATGGAAGCAAAGAAGAGCTTCGTTGAGGCCTCTATCTCTGGGAGCGGGAATAATCTTGTTCAGGAAATGGACCTTTCTATGCTTACAACCTTTCTAGAGACCTGCATGAAGCTACTGCGCGATAGCAAGGCTATGAAGGGGTTATAGGAACTTATAAATAAATGTGTTGGAAACACTCCAAGTGAACCGTGCATGGTACGGAAGATTGGTAAGCATAAAGCAAGGACAGGATGTGAGATGAGACTAACTGCGCAAATAGGAGAATATGAAATGGATCAAGTTATTCTAGATTTGGGGTCAGACACGAATGTTTTACCAAAGCATACTTGTGAGCGGATGGGGAGACCCGCACTGCAGTGGTCTTTGATTCAGTTAAGGATGGAAAATCAGCAGAAGATCATCCCCATGGGATGAATGCAAGGAGTAACTATAGATATTGAAGGCACGAGCGCATTAGTTGATTTTGAAGTAATAGAAATTGTGGATGACAGCAACCCCTACCCTGCACTCCTTGGCATTGATTGGGCTACTGACATGAACAGGGTAATCAACCTAAAGAAGCGAAAGATGATATTTGAAAAGAAATTGCTTCACATAATAGTACCCCTAGATCCTGTTGAAGGATCACGCTATACTAAACCAGTCCATGATTGTGAAAGTGATGACGATTTGGACTGCACATATAAGATAATAGTGTGAGACCAAGATTGGGTGAATTCGACAGTGGATGGATGAATTACATGGGATCGCAAGAGTTCCTGCAACTCAGACTCGAACAAAGAATTAGAGTGCTGGTAGAATCGGCTACATGAAGTAACCACGATGAGTTGTGACATGATGATGCAATCGCTACATTCTGTGTCATCAGAGGTAAGAAATATACCCACTTATGATGGCTTGAATGATGTGGATGTGTTGTTGGATGCATTTGAGAGGGAAGTACTAGAGAAGCAACGCTTCTAGGCATTGGATTGGGCATTGTGCACTATGCTCGTGAGATGGTGGGGTACGCACAAGGGTAGTTTTGATTATTGGCGCGAGTGTAGGAGGATGATGAGAAAACGCTTTGGGAAGCTGAAGGTATGAGTGACAAACAAGTATGACAGGAAGGATGATCCATGTGCACACTTGGCCAAATGGGCTAAGGCCTATGGAGCGAAGCCCCAACCTGAATGGGTGCACTTGTTCTGTCACACCCTAGATGTCATCCCAATGAACTGGTACTTGGTGACAGAGCTCCGTCATGGCATAGGTGAATGGGATATTCTCTGTAAAGGATTCACAATGACGTTTAGCTTCGAAGATGGGTTTGACTATATTGACGAAGCGCTACAAGAGGTTAAAGTAGTGATCTTTAGGATACCATAGGATCCTTTGGATCTGACTCAACCCAATTGGACTACTCAACTGAGCCAGGCACTAGAATGCTATAACATGACTATTGAAGAAGAAGATGAGGACCCACGAAAGATTAGTATTCCTGAAACTGAGGGTCACCATGAGGTCGAGAGACTGCTGATCGAGAATCTTGATATAACTGCATTGTTGAAGACTAAATAGATAAATATTGGTATGGAGGCAGAGCCCAAATTCACAAACATTGGAGATTACTAGGATGACGCAGTGGTATATAAGGTCACCGAATTGCTCCGCAAGTACCAGGATTTGTTCCCTACCAATTTTACAGAGTTAAAGTGGATAATAGGAGACCTCGGCATTATGAAGATCACGTTGAAACTTGACGCAAAGCCAATTAAGCAAAGACCTTACCGCCCCAATCTGACATATAAGGAGAAGGTCTGCTTGGAGTTAGATAAGATGCTCGCAGCAGGAATCATTTAGCCCGTAGAAGAATCTGATTGGGTAAGCCCAATGGTGGTACAAGAAAAGAAGTAGAAGGATCAAATAAGGATATGCGTAAATCTCAAGAATTTGAATGACGCTTGTGTGCATGATCCTTTCCCAACTTTGTTCACTGATGAGGTATTGGATAATGTAGGTGGCCAGAAAGTGTACTCCTTCACTGATGGGTTTTTTGGGTACCATCAGATCAAAATCGCGCCTGAAGATAGAAGTAAGATGACCTTCGTGACTGAATGGGGATGTTTTTAGTACACTGTAATGCCTTTCGGATTGAAGAATGCACCTGCAGTTTTTTCATGCGTAGTCATTGTTGCATTCAAAGACTTTATTCATAAGTTTCTAGAGGTGTACTTTGATGACTGGACTATGTTTAGGTTAGTAAATCACCATGTGGCCAGTTTGCACTTAATGCTAGATACTTGTTGAAGGTACTAGATTGTGCTCAATCTAAAGAAACGTATGTTTTGTGTTCCTTTTGGGACTTTTCTGGGTCATGTGGTTTGTAGACAGGGACTGATGGTAGATCCCATGAAGATCACAGTGATAATTAACTTGGAGGTGCCGAGGAGTGTGAAACAACTACGCGCAACCTTGGGACATACTAGGTACTACAGGAAGTTTATCAAGGGTTATGCCCAGATCACCGCGCCTATGGAGAAGCTGTTGAAAAAGGATGTCACATTCTGTTGGAACGAGGACTGTCAAAAAAGCTTGGATGTGCTGAAAGGAAAAAATTTCACCACACCAATTTTAGTCTTCCCAAATTGGAAGGAGTTTCATGTACATGTAGATGCGTCATGTATAGCACTAGGAGTAGTCCTAACATTGCTCAGCAGAGGAGACTTGGACCATTCTATAGCATTCACAAGCAGGAGGTTATCCAAGGCTGAGAAGAACTATTCCACCACTAAGCACAAAGGATTAGCCATGGTATACGTGCTCCAGAAGTTTAGACACTATTTACTGGGTGGAGATTTTAAAATGTATATAGATCATTCTACATTGAAATACCTAGTCAATAAGCCTATGTTGGGGGGGAGAATTTGTAGGTGGTTATTATTGCTCCAGGAGTATGATTTTGAATTTATTGTGAAGCCTGGATGACTGAACATGGGACCAGACTATCTGTCGCACATAGATATAAGGCAAGGGCACACTAATTTGGAGGAGGGATTGCCTGACGCATAGCTCTTTGCAGTGCACATTGCAGATGGTCACTTTGAAGACATCATACACTTCGTAACGATAGGAACTGCCCCGAAAAGTTACACCGTCCAACAGAAAAAGGAGTTAGTGGTGAATGCGGTAGAATTTTCAGTCATTGTCATACATCTATACAAAATGGGGTCTGATGAAGTATTATGATGATATGTACTAGAGTTTGAAAGAAGAAGTATCCTTGCGGACGCTCATGAGGGTGCCACGGGAGGCCATTATGCAAGAAGAGCGACCGCACAAAAGATTTTACGCATAGGGTTGTGGTGGCCAACCCTCCATCAGGATTCCAAAGCCTACTGCAAGGCGTGTGATGTGTGTCAAAGGACTAACAGGCCATCACAGAGAGATGGGTTGCCCTTGAACCCACAGATGAAGTTACAACCTTTCGAGAAATGGGCCATAGATTTTGTGGGACCCATTCATCCCCCAGAAAAGAAGACAGGAGCATGGTATATTATCACGACAACTAAGTATTTGACTCGATGGGTGGAGGCACGACCTATGAAGGACTACACAAACACAACCATTGCGAAGTTTCTCTTTGAGTGTGTATTGATGCAATTTGGGTGTCCAAACGTGCTGATGAGTGATCACGGTACACACTTTCTAAACAAGACAATCAGCGCGCTGAAGGAGGAATTTCAGGTGTATCACCAGAAAATCATGCCTTATCACCCATGGGCTAATGAAATGATGGAATCATTTAATAAGGTGCTAGAGAATGCACTAACCAAGGTTTTTAACACTCAGCGATGTGATTGGGACCTGCGCATACCCGCAGTACTATGGGCCTATCAAAAGACATGCAAAATGTTGATTGGGTAGACACCCTTTAGGCTTGTATATGTTGTTGAAGTAGTAATGCCCATGGAATACATTGTGCCTAGTCTACACATAGCGGCACTCACGTGTATGATGGATCATAGAGCCCTAGAAGAGACGCTCACACAACTTGCTGAGCTTGAGGAAGAAATATTTCTGGTTGGATTTCATCAACAGGTCCAAAAGCAGCGCGAAAAAGCATGGCATAGTCGACACATTAAACTATGCACCTTTAAGGTAAATGATCTGGTTTTGTTATATGACAGCAAGTTTGATAAATTTCCAAGGAAATTCAGAATGTACTAGCTAGGGCCCTATGTCATTAAGGAGATTACCGACGGTGGAGCAATTTAGTTGGTTAAATTCAATGGGACCCCTTCCTAAGAAAGGTGAATGGTAGCCGATTGAGGCCATACATCGATGATCCAACTAGATGACTATATGAAGGTAACATAGTCCTAGCACTCTAGGTAGCTAAAAGGAGGTATGGGACTATAAACTACACTGCCTGAGTTGGGGAACTATGCGATTGGAGGATTGTGTGGAACGAGGCAATGTCACAGGGTTCGTGATAGTGCGAAGAGAGTTTTACTACCATGGGAAAAACCACGTAGGTCAGCCGGAAGGTGACCGTTAAAGTCACTGTTCATGATTTAACAATGATAATGCGGCTAAATGGAGCAGGTAGCTGGCATTTAAGACAAAATTTATGAGTAAAATACTTGGAAATCTACCACCAATTGACATTAATGAACCAAATGTGGGGGGAACGGTCAGATTTGAATTCAAAATGGGCTATAAATTATAGGTGGAGGCCCAATGAAAAACACTTGCCATTTTGAAATTTGAATTGGTGAGCTCTCAGATGTACATGACCTGCACATTCTTCGAAGAATTGCTTGACTGTCGAGTGTTTGATTGATTTCTAGAGTCCAACCGCAATTTCGTCCATGATTTTATCCCAGGATCCGAAGCTATGGACACCAAAGCAGTGACAACCAAGGGGACTGTGCTAGAGGTTTTTATGGAGTCAGAAGGAGCTACTCCAAAGGTTGCAAAGGTACTAGCTGAAGTACCCAAGTCACCATGGATGCCTAGACCAAAGCCTACCCCAACCAAAGAAAGTGCAAAGGATAAGAAGGGCAAGCAAGTTGTGATACTAGTGCATGTGTCGCCTATAAGAAACCCACAGAAGGAGAAGCCCACTGCATAGGAAAATGGAAAAACTATTAACTTGGAGCTAGAGGAGGAAGAGATTGAGGACATCCTGATGGATGATGAGGATTTGGTGGTGGAAGTGGAGGATGTTGAAGTTGAGGGTTTTGACCCTATCACTAAGTTGCCTAAATACGTCCCTCAATGCAAGGGTAAGACCAAGGTATTGAAGGAAATTGACGAAAGCAAGGTCACCTTGCACATACCCCTGTTGCTAGATGAGATTTTCTTTGAAGGACCACGCTTGGGGTGGGTTCCGCTATTGAAACTAGAAGATTGAGACTTAGCTAATACTGAGAAATTCCCACACTTGGTGACAAAACAACTAATGCACTGTGTTATTCAAACAACCACAGATATGATTGCATTGGAACCATGGAAGTGGCTCAAGGGAGTAGACAAGGTAGGTCTGCTCAACTCGCTATGGGTGCCACACTACAATCGCACACCCGTTACAGTATTGGTCATCAAGCAACTGCTATTCTTGGTGCACGATGGGTGGCTATGGTTGGAGGAGCCAATACCCATCATTGATAGGTTGATTCATAGGATCACATGGCTACCCTATACAGGGGAGAATCTAGCCATGATGTTTGGTGGAAAAGGTGGCGATCAAGCCCTCACGAAGGCCATGAAGGAGAAGTTAAAGCTTATAAAGAAGCCATAAGGCTATGCCATCTTGAGTATCTGCGCCCTGCAGTCAAGGTGGCCACACAGATCTTGGCAAGAAAATTTATGCAAATGTGTCACACAGATGAAGTGTCAGAACTAGTCATTGCCCTAGCAACCCAATGCACCAAAGAAGTCTAGTTTAATTAGGTGTGCTATCTCTGTGGTGAGTTCTTTGTGAACTGTCACAAGGCACAAGAGCTCAGCAAGATCTTCCACTACACCTGGCTGTTGTTGTCCATTGTGCTGGTAGCTTGGGAGCTACCGGAAGACAGTCATTTCCCCTCGGTCGCGTCGGACCTGCCAGAAGCAGTGAAGTACACTTTGCTGTAGGTGACCAAGGATGCTCAACGCATCAAGGATAGCAAGATCTTCTAGATCTTGATAGAAATGAACATATGCATGGCTATTAATCACAAATCGTGATTGTCACCTACTATGTTTGCCAAACGGTAGGAGTAAGTGGAGTTCAAGGCAGACTTTCAACACGTCACGATCAGGGCATGGAAGGACCCTGAGCAGAAGTGGGATGACTTGCCTTACTTGGCAACAAACGATACGATTGATGCAGTTCTTGATCGTTGGCTGGTAGAGTGGCGCATTACCTCATACTTTGCGGTGGGGTTGAGCAAGTCTACCACGCAGTGCAAAAAGGAGGAGGCCAAGCTCAAGATGGTGCAGCTAGCTGAGAAGAGGAAGAAGGAGGCTGCTAACAAGGCCTAGGTAGAGTGCGATGATGCCCAGCATGTGGAAAAGCAGACAAACAAAACAGAGCATGGCTCTGACAAAGGTGCGAGGTCGACTTCACCCGAAACAGAGGAAGAAATAGACAAGAAAACATAGTAGCATGGAGCATACCCGTAGACGGAATCATACCGCATCAAACATCCAAGCGAACATGAAAAAGTGGGGTCGTGGAAGAAATCCAAGGCCAGTAAGATGTCACTAGACCCAATCACCCAAACAGAGAGAGATTTGAATGACATTGGAGACACGGTGCAAGATGTCACCGTGGAGGTACTACAGCAATTCGAGCAGCAGAAACAACAACTATTGCGGGCCATCCAGACGGGTCTTCATGAGCTGTAAATCCATGCATCATAGGCTAGCACAGTGTCCACCAACCTCACTATCAGTACTTATAAAGTTGTCAAGATGCTACGTGCAAAGGACTCCCAAGCGATAGTGCTGCCAAATGGAGCACTGACTGTTGGAAAATACTGAGGGGGGGGGGTGAATCAGTATTCCTTAGCAATTAGCACTTTTAAATCTTTTCAGAGCATTAGTTAATCTTCAATTGTTATTAATGTTTATACAGTAACAATAGTGAATAAAAGAACACAAGAGGCACAAAAATTTTAGGTGGAAAACCCCCTCCGAGTCAAAAACCACCAAACACTTTTCTAATAACTCTCTAATCTTCAACGCCAATTGAAAAGAAAGCTCAAACATCCTATAATCTACAAAAGCATTCTTCTCCAGCTCCCACTGGATGGATGCTCCAACGCCCAAGATTATTCAGTAGTCAATTGAATGGATGCCCCAACACCCAATGAGCTACAACTCACCCTAGCACCACCCTACCACCTTGAAGTTTTCAGAGGCTTCAACCTGTTGGCGACTTCATGCACCAGCCTAGCACCACCCTACCACCCTATAGAAGAATGGACTCCCGTACCAGGAAAAATGGTCCACTTTAAAACGATATAGAATGATGTAGAAGAAGAAGACACAATAGACCATAACCCCAACTATGACACAACCACCTAATGATGATCCTAGACTTCTCAACACTGCCTCTTCAACTCTTGGTAGATAGACACTTGTACAACTTTTACAATGACTTTGTACAACGATACTTTTACAATGATTGTATGCGGTGCTTCCCACTTGAAGACTTCATGTAGTGAACTTCTTGCTGTTGTTATGCACCTTGATTGCTACTCTTGTCATGCTACCCTTTCTCACTCTTCAAAACATTCGATTACGCATTGATTCTTGTCTTGATGAATATATAATACCTGCAAAAATTCTTCAAGGAAATACCCATGACATGATAATAGTGAAACTTACCTCATCCTGCAGAGCATATGTTAGTGCTAAACAAAAAAAACAAATTAGAATACAATGAACCTAATGCAATTAAGAGATGAACATGCATATATAGAAGATACTTACCTGTAGCTTACCTCTACTGCATCATTTTGTTGCACCTATCTCTTTGCTTCCCTAGAAAGTATGGTCCTTTGTACACCTTGACAACACTTCTAGGAGCACGATATTTAATCTGATGTATCTCTGTGATTTCAAATCCCCAATATGTCATATTTGGTTCTATAGAAGCCCTCTGAGTCTTCTTTCCAATGCCACAGGTCTGACCTGATTTGGATTCTTCAAGGCAAAGTTATGCCCAATATTTCTCACAATGACCTAATTATGGATTGGTTCAGTAGAGTGAACTTGTATGACGTGTTGCGTATCATTGTTTCCTCCTTCAACTCTAAAATTGATATACAGAAAACTTCCTTCCGTGCACTATCTGCCACTTTTTATAGAATTCCAATCCTCTTCTCAAAGAGAAAATTATGACAATTTCCCCAAGGTCACTTCTTTGAGATGAAATTCGGGAGCCTGCAAACACCCTAACTTCCACATATCATATCTCTGAAAATATAGCGAATCAAGATCTGAAATTTGGTACGACATTCATCAAGATTGCAAATCAAATGGGTTTTCATTTCAGAATCTAAGATGTTGTAGAAATGAAGTTATAGCGAAAATTCCACGATCACTTCATTTGGAGGATATATGAGATTTCTTTTTATAGAGTTGAGAGGGGCTTCTATAGAGAATGTTGGAGGGATTTTAGGAGCTTAAAAAATTATTAATTATTGACTATTCAATGACGAAAACAAATTATGATTGTCATGCCACAACCCCATAGGGTTTTAGCCCACTAACAGGGGTTATTAACTTCAAACATGAAGAATTACTTGGTGTGCCATATATCAATGGAAACATCTTGATGAGTAGAATCCATCTACAATATCCTTGACTCAAAATAGAGTAAGTTGTCAAGTCAAAATTTCCTTGCAAGATCAAGGTAGCCCCTAGTGCTACTTGAGTTGACATCAATGACAACCTCAAATCATCTTTAGATCAACACTGATCACATAAAATGAAGCTAGTAGGCTCGCTGTCAGTGCCCTCAAGGGAGTGGGGCTGAACTTTTCAACACTTCCTGGTGAGGTGCTCCACCTACTGCAGGATGGGGTGATCATGGAGTTGATGGCATGCGAACAACGCACTGTGTAGGTGATAAGTGAAAAGCAGATCAATAATGTGCAGTTGGCCCTACAACGAGACTTTGTCATCACTGCCATGGCCGAGGTAACTGGTCGGGACAAGCGCATAGTTCAGGTCATGGAGGAAGCATGCTGAATGGTCCTAAAGTTGGCCATCCCCAAGGGAAAACCATTCAAGGTGCACATTTGCAATCTTTCTACAAGGGTGCATGACGCTCGCACAGAGTTGGCTAAGGTTCAGTTGGAGCTGAACCTATAGATTATAGATTTGCAGTTGAAGACCCAGCCTTCAACTCAATCAAAAGTAGAGAAGCACGCAACCACTATCATAGAGGTGATAGTGGCAGTAGACAGTGCAATAGCAGACTACACACAACTTTTTGAATAGTCGTTCGAGGTCCTGACGAGTCTACAAGAGGATCCTAATGTACAGCAGCTGGAGATAGAGGCGCGAGAACTGCAACAGCACTATGACGAAGTAAAAGGTATAGCACACACTATCTCTCTCACACAGAGACTGGAGAAGCTAGAGGAGGCCAAAACATTAAAGGAACAGGTAGATGTAATGTAGCACAAAGAGGAAATACTGAAGGCGCACTTGAAGCCCTAGTTGGATGAAATTTATTCAGTCATGGTCTCCATTGAAGGAAAGCTTGCTAATCTGCAAGCAAATTAGCAGAAGCTTCAGGCTGACAATTCGGGCCAACAACAGAGCAGTTGGTTGGAGAAGTGAAGCAGGTGACCACACAGTGCACTACCGAAGTGGTAGTCATACAGATTGAGTTGGGAGGTCTCTGCACCTACAGAGTGACTCGAGGGCGAGTCACCATGTTTGTGTTGGGGGCGTGTTGGGAACGGGTTCCCCCAAGAGTAGTTTTGGGGCTAAAAGCCCATGTTTTGGGATAGTTTTATAATAAAGTTGTAAAGTCTCTACATTTTGTGGTCACAGAGCAAAAAGGTGTCAAGGGTCATAAAAGGTTGTCCGCCCTTTTTTTTAAAGTGTCAAGTCGGCTGTAAAGATCCACCCATGGTCCACGGACCATGGGATTGTATAAAAAGGAGCTAAGTAAGTAAGCTCTAGAAGAGGAAAAGTTAAGGAAGGAAGAAAGTAGCGAAGTAGAGTGGAGAAGTCTGACTATTCTTGGGTCCTAGCATAGGTAGAGGCTCTACAGCTGAGTGTGCAGAGGCCTAGGGTGGAAGTTTGCAGCTGAGTGTGCAGACCACTGCAGCTGTGTGTGCAGGGTGTATAGAGTTTGTATTAAACTGGAAGATATTAATAAAGAGAAGTATTCTGCAATTACTATGTATTTAGTTCCTGTTAATGCATCTGATTATATTACGTTTGGGTTTAATTTACAATGTTTATTTGATGCATGAATATATGTGATTATATCGGTTAATGCTATGGGGTAAAATGCACGGGATGAAAACTACCCTCGAAAGTCTTCCCGAGGCTTCTGATAGACCGTAAGGTTATCTGCAAAAGGTACCTGTTACACACATGTTCATCTATCTAACATATATTGACAGGATATAGAGAAAGGATCACCTTTGGTTCTTTCTAGATTCACTTGGGGATCTCCGTGCAGTAAGAAGAACTCCTCCTGACTGGCTCCAAGACGATTCCTGCTCAAAATAATGAAGCAAACCAATCACAGCATATACTTCTGACAATTAATGTAAGAATCCATAACAAACATGTATAAATGTGTAACTAATCTACTCAACATAACAAGCATCAAAATGAACAAATAAATGCACAATATCACTGACACTTTCAGTAGTGGAACACAACCCCTGTCCTATATTCAGAAGAGTGACTACAACAACCTTGTTGTATCAGCCTTCCTTATCCCTTCTTCCTCTCTCTCTCTCTCCTTCTTTTAGCTAGCTCCTTCAAGAATATGCCAGTATCACAACAACACCATGTACTATCCTTCTAAATCCTCTGACCCTTGTGCAATGGCCCTCTCATTGCTTAAATAGCAATCAAATTAGGGCTTCCTAACTCCACCTGTAGTTCATTTGGGTAAAAACCATGAACCTGCCTCTTTTACTAGATTTTTCCCATTTGCTTCTGTTTACAGAATTGAATTTCTCCAAATATCTTGATTTTTGGAGTTTCCCTGCTTTTCTTGCACAAATTTAGGGAAATAATATCTAGATATTTTATGGTAGATTCATTGGCATAACCACTTGAGCATCACTAAAGTTCACTAATGCTCCCCCTGGTCTAACAACATGAGTTAGCAGGTGACTAACGCTCCTTTATGCTTGTAAACAAGCTTTATAAAGTAGGTTGTCAGTGTACAGAGAGCATTAGTGTGGATTCTGGGCCTGCAACTATGGTCATTCTTTTAGTCATCCTGTCCTTCTCCTCTAAGTTGATTAGGAGGTCAATTTTTCCTATAACAGATGCCCCCTAAAGTATGAGATTAGAGGCAGAGACGATGGCTGAAATAATTTATGAAAATATTTTAATTTCCTGTCGAAATCTTTGTAGAGAGAGAGAAGTGTCGGGCGATAAGGAAAACCTGATACAACAAAGGTACATATATATGAACTACTAAAATCATGTCCTAAGTTGGGCATTCCCATGCACAGTCGCTATGTCAGAGTAACTTTCTCCTCAGAGATATAACAATTCTAGCTACCAACATGGCACAGGGCGGATCCAGTGTCATAATAGATTATCCTGAAATGGCTGTCTTCAAAAAACAATATCGTAGCTTGGGAGAGGAAACAAGGCTGAATGATGCAAGCCTCTACCCAAGGTCTTGATTCCAGCTTCACCGAACAGCATAGATTGGTACATGTGATAAATGAGTTGACATCGAACATGCACGAAATCATCTAATTACCAGTCAATAATGGAGACTGTTAAAATATGCGAGGAAGGCCACCGATAATGGTGATGGTGGCCAAGATGCACAGTGCAAACTAGCGAGTGTGAAAGATTTTTTGACGTCAAACACTTGTAGAATCACCTAACCAGGAGCCAATGATGAAAACCCATGATCAAGCACAAGGTAACCTACCACTAATTTCTGCAAGCACCAAGGCACTAAATGTGTTTCTGGGTTATCTTCCTAGATAGAGTGTTGAAGTCTATAGGAAGGAACCTGTCGAAAGGTAGGCAATGACGTGTCCTACATCAGTTGACATGAAACCAGACAAGGATGATTTTGTTTTCTGAAGAATCTTTTGAGCTTTTGGGTATGAACAACGGAGGGCATGATGAAAGGATATGTAGGTTAGTTGATCAAGGAAACAAGTAGGGACCTTTGAACAATAGAAGGCACGACAACGGTTTTAACCAGACAGCGCTAGACTCATGAACACTACAAAGTGTTTAAGATACGGAGATGCAATGGAATCAGGGTATATAGGCTAAAAACTCATAGGTTAGTAGGGTTCATATTGAGAGGCTATCAAAATCATGGTTTATCTACGGGAGTGCCATGTTTAAGGGAACTTTTGCTGCCAAACCACACTTCAAGATACGATTGTATTTCCACTTTTTCCCTATCTGATTTTTAATGAGTCCAAACAGGTAAAATCATCGCTCTTTTCATGTTTAGAGAGTCTGAAAAGGATTGCAAAAAGAACGACTCTTTCCCCTATCTGATTAGTTTAATGAGTCCAGACAGGCAAACTCGTTGATTTTTTCATCTTTTAAGAGTCTGAAAAGTATCGTAAAAAGAACGACTCTATATCTTGTCTGTGTATTTAAAGAGTCCAGACTAGACAACTCAATGATCTTTTCATTTTGAGAGAGTCTGAAAAGATCGTAAAGAGAGACTCCATGGTGGTCCCTTTGTCATAGTTGTTAAACGGGTGCAACAAAAGGTTAATAATATACCAATATCGGTTACTTTTCCGTATTTAATCTACTGGACCCGAATAAAGAGAAACCTTTTTCTAATAGATGTCGACCTCATTTTGTTACGAGTACGAGGCAACGGACTAAACTTGTTTTTTGTTGTGACATTTTAATGAGCTCAGTAACAAAAACTCGAGATTTTTCATTTTTTAATGAGCTTGAAAAAAGTACCTGAAAGAATGCTCCGGTCATCTTTATCATGTTTAACGAGCAGTAAGACACAGCTCAGGATTTTTTCAGTTTAAAGAGCGAGAAAAAAGTGCCTAAAAAGGATGATCCATTGGTATTTTTCAGTTTATGAGCTGGAACTAGATCAAAAAAGAGGTGCTCAGAGAATCATTTGCATATATTTAACGAGTGCAAATGATGAAAAACTCGAGGATGTTTGTATTGTTTACAGAGCGATAAAAATATCCCAAAAAAGTGCTTTACGGGTTGTGGTATATATGTTTAACGAGCTCTACCAAAAAAACTCGGAGGTGTTTATATTTTTTAAAGAGCAATAAAATGTCTCCAAAAGTGCTCTATTTATCATTGCGTAGATTTAACGAGCACAAGGACAAAAGCTTGGGGGTGTTTGTATTTTTTAAAGAGCAATAAAATATCCCTAACAGTGCTCTATTCGTCTTTGTAGTAATTTAACGAGCCCAAAGAAGAAGACACGAGGTTTTTCGGATTAACGAGTAAGAAAAATACCATAAAAAGAATGCTCAAACTTTCTCGATCTCATGCTTGACATTAGAAGGGTCTATGCCATGCATTTCCTCATAAGACCAAGGAAAAACATCGTGGAAGTCCCTAAACGGGTAGGTGAAGCTCACAATTTCCTCAGGATTGTGATCGGCTCCACTCCATATCTCGTCCACGATGCATGTCATGACAGAAATTTCTGGGAGAAATGTTTGTGAAATATTGCCCCTATTTCCTTCTGAGTCCAAAAGTTGGATCATCATATACAGTGAGGAAACAATTTCATGTGCGTCAGGTGACAGGATTTGAAGAGGCATCATGTCCGAATCATATATCGAAACATGATGGTGCGAATCCTCCCAAAGTCACTCTTCTAACCTCGTGATCTCTCTAATAGCTTCGTCGACCAATAGGACTTGATTGAGTGGATCAAAAGAAGGAGCGGTTATGGGAGGGGTAGTGGTACCGTTGGCCGAAACCAAAGTGACCGGAGATTCAGATGCAATTTTAATGGCTTCGCAAGCTGATTCAGCTGGTGACAACGACATTTTCTCTCTGTATGTGTTAATGTCTGAAGGGGCCGGTAGGATCTATGGATCAGTCTGTTCATGATGAAAAGATGAAAGCATGTTGACCGACTGTGAAACCTTCAGTGGCTAAAGAGGGAAACAACCCATGAGGGAAAAAGCCTTCAATAGACCGATACCTAATCTGACATAAGATTCAATTCCACCTCCTACTAGGGGTATAGAGCCGCTTGGTAATGGGGAATAATTAGGGGTGCATAAAGACAACTGATCCACGGTAATGATATTTCCATCCAATGGAAATTGGATGATACGAAAGACAATGGATACGAAGGCCATCATGGCATATGTCCAACTGCGACCCAACAATAGATTATAGTTGAGTTTCTCATTCACGACTTCTATGTCCACCGTTACTGTTTTCCCAGCCAAAGTGATGGGAAAACTGGCCAAGTATCCTTTTGGGACAAAGGTGTGGCGGTCAAAAGCTTTAAGGGAATTCTACGGTGGGGAGAGGGTTGGGGAACCCAAGGCGAGCCAACATGAAGCCGACATGATGCAGGTTGAAGCACCTTCATCGATGATAGTTCGGTGTATACCTTTACCTTTCGAAGTTATATTCACCTGAAATGCAAGCTAGTGGGAAAGCGGAGGTTTACACTTGTCCATGTTGAAAATAGCATGCATGGAATCCGTAGGGTCAATACCCCCGATAGTTGAAAGCAAAGCTTTCCTTTGGCTGGGGCGTGTTTGTAATACTTTGAGCGCCGACATGGTCGATGGCGCTTGCACCAAATCCTCTACGATGTTGTAGTGTTGGGAGGCACGTGCAGATGTGTTGTACATTGTGCGTCGAAGTGCCCCTTGGGGGGTCGAATTACAAAATCCTCAACCAGTCTTTTGATTCGCAAATCATTGGGCAGTGATGGGTTTTGACCTATGGATGGTTCTGCTACCGGAGCGACAGGAGCTTCATAAGATTTGGCTCTTGTGGTGAGATCTACCGTTCCAAATTTGTAAACGGCAGAACTCCCTTCACTAGCTAAAGGGTGTTGCGACCCGTCGTTGCCCCCTGACGTGGGTGGCGGTTGGTTGGCAACGAGATGTTGCTGCTATTGATTAGGAAAAGGATTTTGAAGGACAACAGGTGCCTTACCAAAATCTTTCTTGTTAAGGTAATCCGTGCATTCTTGAAGACGCGGACAACGCCAGGTTACGTGATCTTCAAGACAGAGTTTGCACAAATAGTTGGTGCCTTTATCATTTTCCGCATCAGTAGGTGCATCGGCCTTCTGTTTTAGGTTTGGCTACTTAGATGATTGCTCCTCAGAAGGAGCAGTCTTGTTCTATTTCTTCTTGTTCTTGCTACTGGGTTTCTATGTAGACTGCACAGAGTTAATCGCAGTGGCAGGAAGAGCAGTCGTTTTGGTAGAGGTGTCCACTGCCAACTTGGCAATGGACCCACTGATTTGTTTTACAGTGCCCATGGAGGTTACACCAACGATCCTGTCGGCATGCACTCTAGGGCACTGAGTGGTGGGAGGATTGGGGTTACCAGGAGCATAGGGGATAATGTCGTAGAGAGTGCTAGATTGTGAATAAATTAAATCCAAGTGTTGGGCATGACGTACGTTTTGGTCCTCAATGACCACACCACCTAGAGCGACATCTCTACTGAGTTGTGGGAGTAGCAACTTACAGAACCAGTCTGTTAAGAGAAAATCAAGGATGGGGGCTTTGAATAACCTCTCCCTACGTCTCCATTCATGGATATGATTAGAGATGTGGGTGGAGGTACCCTGACAAAATGAAGTAAGGAGCTCCATCCCTGTCCCATAACGGATAGGTAACTGAAAGTGCTTTAGAAACTCCATCGCTAAAGCATCAAAGGTATTCACTGAAGCACGTGGTAACTCAATATACCACTTTGCAGCATTGCCAATGAGGGTGCAGGGAAAAAAATGCAACCAGACACTGTCATCCACCATGGAGTTAGAAACACACCATAGATGGTAGGTGGTGACGTGAGTGCTTAGATCCTCCCCTTGTTTTCCGTTGAACTTAGGAATGTCCGTCAGTATTTTATGCGGGATTGACAGCCATTGTAGGTTATGGTAGATGGGGTCATTTGTCAACTTGTATAAGTTGGGGATATCCAATGTTGCCAAAAAGGCAAATTGTTAGGTGCCCCTGACTCAGACCATTGTGATGACAGATGACCTGAGGAGCTCTGCGCTCCTCCCATCGTTTGGTTTCCCATGGTTTCCATGGGCTGTGTGGTGTAGTAGTTGCTTTGCAGTACAGTGTTGTAAAGTGGATTACCATGAGGATTTTGATACTGGGGTATGAAGTTGCCCCCAGTATAAGCGGTGCCCCCTTGACTCATCCGAGTGTGTGAGTAGGGTGCCCCAATGGTTTGGGTGGGAATCCCTTGTGGATTCCCAACTGACACAGAACTAACCGTATGGCTTTGATTGACAGAGGGAAAATTCATGTCAATCAACGACTGTCCATGCATGCCTGAGAACAGCGGGGGAACTGTGAGATTCCCTGCCACCATGTGCATATTGGGAACTGCCCCAGATGTTTGAATCTAGGGGTTATAAGTATACATTGGTGGACAACCTTGGTTTTGGTAAATTGGAACCGCGCCCATAGTGCCACATTGAGTGTTATATGGAGCACTGTATGTGGCACTAGTCGAAGGTATGCTTTGATGCACCATAGGAGTGGAACCTAGGATCTGCTCAGTTCCACTGATAGAGGGTGTTATGTGAGTTGTAGTACCTGGGAAAAATGGGATTGCAGGGTTCCACATTGCCGGTGTTGTGATGACCGTCGACTGGGGAAGTGGTAGAGGACTCACAGTGTCTCTATAATTCAACAACCCTTGAGGTGTCCACTGAATAGATGGGAGAGTTCCTCCTAATGAAGAGTCAAGTACTGGTACGGCAGGATCAATAACAGGATCCAATAGATTTATAAGAGGCGTGTTAAAATGAGGAAGAAATCCTTCCATAAAGAAATCCTCTGGCAAATCAGAATCATCAGTCATCCAGAACGATCTCGTGTGTGATTTAGGAGACTGATACCTCGAAGATGAGGAATCCGAGCCAGTGGATCTCGACAAATCCTCCACAGTGAGTGGAAGAAGTCCTAACAACCATCTGGATTGGTGGAGAGGGCCGGATGTAGCCATAATGACTGATAAATTTTATCAGATAAATTTTAAGGTGATATTCTTTAAGTCTCAAAAACAATAGCACTCAGGTACCTAAAAAGAAAAAATACACTAAAAATAACAATCAGCAAACAAAGTGAAATTACCTTGTCTAATAAGCACTGATTACTGGAGATGAAACCCAGTTTCTCAATGAGTAATAGAGAAGGATGGCCAAATGTATGGTTACGGTTACTTTTGAGCTTCGCTCGAACCTCAGATTGAGGGGCCAAGCACTCTCGTGAAGACGAGCACCCTCCTAGAAAATGAAGACAAAGTAGGTCCATCCGTTTGAGGTACCAGGACAGCCTATCCCAGTCACCTTAGGTAAGTACCTAGAAGTATTGGCCACTAGAGATACCTCAAATCATAGACATTACCAGGGGGGACATAGTCGTAGACAACAAGCTATGTGGGCAGGATACCTGAGTCCCTAACTCAGTTCTGAAATCCCCAAAGGGACCCCAGTTACACAAAATTCCCAAAGGAGTTGTAAAAGAAGGCAGGCTACCTTCGATTACAATCCAATTTTGTCTCATATTTCGCTCCAGTGTGAGTGGAGTGGTCCTAGTAATATGAGTGCAGAAGGATTTTTCACTCTTTAACAACACTAGTTTGATTTGCAACCTTAGGTAGTTGACTCACTCTCTTAACCCAAGGTCCTAATCTATCTGATGTTGGTTTGCTCTAAGAAAGAGTATCTGATTGATTTTAGTGTAAATTTTAGTGTACTTTTTTATTTGTCTTCGGAGGGGGTGTTGACGTATGAATATAATGAGACTCTCGACTCGATAAACCATGCAGAACTATGCTTTGAAAAAAAAGTTCAATTTCTTATGCAAACATGTCTTATTCTACACATGTATTATTTCACATATTCATGTATTCGCCAGTGCATCTAAAGTCATTCAACTCTTTGCATAACTGAAAGTTCCTTTCCTCAATATTCCCTAACAACTATTGAACCAAAACAAAGTAGCCTACAACTATTTCGACAAAAGGAGATGTTCAGTTTATCAACTTTTCTTTCAACAAAAATTTCTTTTATGAGAGAAAAACTAAAGCATGTTCTTAAAAAATAAATTTTAAGACACCAAATTTTTTAGCATGATACCATTGAAGATCCTAATTTAGCCTTAGGGATAATTCCCCCCCCCCCCTTTTGGTCCAAAAGATCTCTTGAAAAGCATGGAAATGTGTCACTAACGCTCCATCTATGTGTAAACAGAGCTTTAGTTTGGCCACTAACGCTCCCTGTGCACAGTCAAAGAGCTTTATAAAGCTTTGTTTAGACCAGCAACCTACCTTAGTGAGGGAAAGAGCTCAAAAATTGGGCTTTTGGGATCGGTTTCTGAAGAGAAAGCAACTTTGCAGGATGCAACAAGCTAGATGGTGGATCAGAGAAGGATATGAAGAAGCGGGAAGCTCATAGAAGAGAGAAGAGATCTGAGAGGAGTCCGGATAACCGGGAACTAAATGTATAGTCCCCAGCGGAGTCGCCAGTTCTACTATGGGGTAAAATGCACAGGATAGAAACTACCCTTGAAAGTCTTCCCAATACTTCCGACAGATCGTAAGGTTATCTGCAAAAGGTACCTGTTACACACATGTTCATCTATCTAACATATATTGATAGGATATAGAGAAAGGATCACCTTTGGTTCTTTCTAGATTCACTTGGGGATCTCCGTGCTGTAAGAAGAACTCCTCCTAACCGGCTCCAAGATGATTCCTGCACAAAAGAACGAAGCAAACCAATCATAGCATATACTTCTGACAATTAATGTAAAAATCTGTAACAAACATGTATAAGTGTGTAACTAATCCACTCAACATAACAAGCATCAGAATGAACAAATAAATGCACAATATCACTGACACTTTGAGTAGTGGAACACAACCGCAATCCTATATTCATAAGAGTGATTACAACAACCCTGTTGTATCAGCCTTCCTTATCCCTTCTTCCTCTCTCTCTCTCCTTCTTTCAGCTAGCTCCTTCAAGAATATGACAGTATCACAATAGCACCATGTACTATCCTTCTAAATGCTCTCACCCTTGTGCAATGGCCCTCTCTTTGCTTAAATAGCAATCGAATTAGGGCTTCCCAACTCCACCTGTAGTTCATTTGGGTAAAAACCATGAACCTGCCTCTTTTACCAACTTTTTCCCATTTGCCTCTGTTTCTGGAATAGAATTTCTCCAAATATCTTGATTTTTGGAGTTTCCTTGCTTTTTTTGCACAAATTTAGGGAAATAATATCTAGAGCTTTTATGGCAGATTCATTGGCATAACCACTTGAGCATCACTAAAGTTCACTAACACTCCCCTTGGTCTAACAACATGAGTTAGTGGGTGACTAACGCTCCTTTATGCTTGTAAACAAGCTTTATAAAGCAGGTTGTCAGTGTACAGAGAGTGTGAGTGTGGATTCTGTGCCTGCAACTGTGGTCATTCTTTCAGTCATCCTGTCCTTCTCCTCTGAGTTGATTAGGAGGTCAATTTGTCCTATAATAGTTAATTGAACGCAAGTAAGGATATCAATTTATGCAACGCTAACTGTGATTGATTAGTAAGATAAGTAAAACACTTGAGATAACTTGGGAACCTATCCAATACATTGTCATAGTTGTGTGAAAGTACCTGGACCATGGGTTAGGGCTACGCGAAGGTCAATCGCACACCTTCACGGAGGTACTGAAGGGCGAAATAAATGGTATAAACCGACATCACGACCATCTCAGGGTGCGGAAACTTGGCTCTGGCATCCCCCCATATTGCTTCGGGTGAGACTTTAGTCCACACTCCATGGGCTGATGCCAAAAGTGCCAGTAGTGTAGGGATTTTTTTGGCTAACTAACGCTAAACCTGGGTCAGGGCCCACAAAGCCAACACCTCTAAAACCTCCTTTTTATACATTCCCATGGTCCGTGGACCAAGGGCGAATCTCAACAAGCCGACACAACCTATCTAAACTAAGGGCGGAAACCCTTTTTTCTTTGCGCTCCACGGTCACAAAATGCATATACTTTACATTTCTTTATACAAAATTCGGGCTTTGTGCCCAAAACTTGGGTTGTTAACCTAAAATTGACCCCATGGGACCCGTTCCCAAAATTGTTTGAGATTCTTGGACCAATGGTAGGCTTCCAAGTGGCCTCACGTGATTCTTTGAATTATGGGCGCATTTGATTGTTGTGGAATATTTTCTGTGGACCAATGGTTGAGTGCCACGTGGCTTAGTCATGGGATGCCACATGGTACCCTGGTACAGTTTACAATTTTAGTAATGGGTTGAACTGGCCTCCATAGGGTTTGAACACGGGACCTCTGAACAAGCGGTGCAATGCTTTATCGTAGCACCAATGGTGGTACTTAATAGTCATAGCTGCAAAGATATATTTAAACCTTAGGTACATAACTGTTGGGGGAAGGGGTCAGGGCTAAGCCCTTATCCCATGGTCACTACACTACCCACGAGACCGTGGGGAGAGTGACGAAGGTCTTGAGGCTTAGCCCCAGCCAACTATCTTACCATAAACCATATGACCGGAGGTAGTCAAAGCGAAGAGCTTGGCAGGACAGGTGCGGAGAATATGGGGGCCACCCCCAGGTTTCATGGGGCAATATAAACATATGCTGAAAGACTAGGGCTATGCTGACAGGAACAAGCAGTTAGCCCCAACCCCTAGACGCATGGCCCCATGTGGCCCAAATTTTCCAATGAAAGTTCTCCTTGGGCATTTAACTGACCCAAAACATTGCACTGAACTGATGGGAATCTCACTGGCATCGACTGAAAATGGTGCTCGATGAGCCCTGGAATTGCGGAATTCGTAGAACAGTTAGTAGATCAGTCTATTTTTTAGAGCAATTAGCATAAAAAATTATCTAGAGCGCAACTTCTTCAGTTTTTGGCCAAATTGAGCCTCACAAGAGCCCAGCTTGGGGTTTTTTTTATTGTTTTGGAGCCATTATAGACATAATTTTCACATTTTGTGCATTGTAATTCCACGTAAACACAGATTTGAGCACTTAATGAAAGAAGCCCAACATTGGAAGCTGGACCAGGAGATGTAGTCCAGGAGAGAGGTCAACTCCTTTATCATTTTGTTGTCTTGTGTTTTTGTAAATGGTATATTTATCTATGTTTTTATGTTGTTAAATGAGTTTTAAAGCCATTATTTTATGTTATTTTTCAAACTAATACATTTCCTAAAATACATAAAATTTTACTTGCATATTTTCCTATCACCTTCATGTTTGTATAATAGATCAATTTGGTATTAGAGCTCAAGGTTATTTTGAAGGTTTGATTTTGTTTGCAAGTGTTTTCTAATGCTTACAATGTTGAAGCTCAAAAGAGGAGGAGGAGAGCTTATGGAGCCAATGTCTCAAATTCTTCCAAGGAGAACACAGACATCTCAAGCTTCATCAATCAAGACACATGAAAAATATCATGAAGCGATGTCTAAAGATGAGAGAACTTTCAGAAAATCTTTCTTTGAAATGTCTAAAATGGTGAAAGTTCTTTATGAGGGGAGGAACTCAAGGTTGCAAGGAGAGAGCTCAAAACCTCCAAAAGGAAATGGAGGAAATGGATACAAACCTCCAAAATGGAATGGAGGGAATAGTAACAAGCCATCATCTTCACCTCCATCCCCATCATCATCCTCATCATCTTCTACTTCTATCTCTTCACAAAAATCTCCAAATTCTCTAAAGGGACATGAAAAAACTCCTTTGCTAAATCTTGACATAAAGTTTGAATTGCCTACGTACAATGGAGAGGTAAATGCTGAGGAATTAGATAATTGGGTTCGTTAGATTGAAGTGTATTGCAAGATACAAAGAATCAAGGATGATGAAACAAAAATTTAGCTTGCTTCTCTTAGGTTGGAAAGTGTTGTTATGCCCCTATGCCAATAGGTGTCATATATCATGATTGACTTGGTTTAGCTTTGAAATGTGTTCATACCTTTACTTGTTGCAAAGGTTTTCCACATTTGTAAAAAAAATAAAAAAATTAAAAAAATCAATAAATTAAAAAATGTAAAGAGGGTATACCCTAGAAAAAGAATAAAAAAGAGCTCAAAAAATGAAAGAAAATGAACCCCAACAAAAATAAAATACTAGGAAAGTGTGCAAGTCTAAATGCCATTGTTTTACTTTTGTATAATAAAAAATTCTGTGCATATTGTCACCTATGCCACAATTCATGAATAGTCAAATAGTTTAAGCTTGACTAGTTCATGTTCTCAATTTCATGTTTTAGAAATAGAGAATAAAGATCTGACCAAACAGTGTAAACTTGGCAGATAAGTAGTTAGGTAAAGTGAAAAAGGAGATCAACAGTTTAATATGAACCCTTGGATGTAATAAGTGTAGATTTAGATAGATATAACTATGTAAAAGAACAGAAAGTTTGATAAAGGTTTTCCAGTCTAAGTGCACCCTAATAAAGAAATGAAAATGCTAGGGTAAAGTAGGTAAGGTAAGTAGATGATGGTTGCAGAATAAATATGTGGTGAATGATAAGTTTAAATGTTTAAATCTTTTACTTTCATCACTAGGCAAAGGCATGTATCACATGGAATGGCACTTCAACATTCAAAGTCAAAATAATTAACTTCCCTACCCATTCCCCTAAAAATCTTCACTAATTCCCTAAGTACTAAAGGTAATCCCCAGAGTTAGAGGGGCTCAAAGCATTTCTCTGACTTTTGGAGGGACCGGACCCTCAGCCCAATAATTGGAAATGCCTAAAGTACTTAAGCCCCTTTCATCAACATTCCCCCCCCCCCCATAAGATCACTCACTCCTTTGATAAAACTTTTCCTAAGTAAAATATTATTTTACTTAGGGAAATTGAAACAAATCTACATAAAAACCCTTTTGTACACTTTAGCCTAAGTAATATGTTATACGATGAAACACTTTTGGAAATTATTGGACTTAGCGCTTTCCCATTCACTTTTCTCATATTAACCACTAATGTTTATTATATAATTCCCCTATAAAACAAAATTCCATGCCCGTATTATATTATTATATAGAACCCCAAATCATTATATATCTCGCCCCTCGATTAAATATAACCATAAAACATATAAAATAAATGGGATTGATTAACTATTCCGTAGTTAATTAAGAACCCAACCCCGCCACCATTCAATGAGGATTAATTACGTCATTCAGACTAATTAATAACTCGATAACCAATCAAATCACCCTCGATATTATTAATCTCTTTAATTTATATCGGGCCCGCCTTCCATATCTGCTAGTCACTTCAGCTCCCCGACGACCATCCAATTGGATCCTGTAGATCCAACAATCATCATGCGTATCACACGAACCTCTGTGGTCGACATTTAGCATGCGATGGTGAGTGATTTCATGAATTGTACCATTGCTACGTGTCAAGCAGCGTATGGAATCACGCGGTCCCACCCAAATACCACCTACCCTTCACTAGCGATGTGATGAAACATGCTTACGGCCTCCCGCTAAAGACAAAACGTCAAGTCGCCTCCCCACTGACGCCACCTATCCATATCACGAATCCACCAAAAGCTTTGACTTTGCATAAAAACAAAGTTAAAATAGTTTTCCGTCCTTAGTCTGAAAACTCCTGCATGCAACTAGAACGTAGAAGTTGATCAACTCATACACCAACGATCAACCACCCTGAAACTTGCAGTTCGACGCCACTCTAGTCCACCATTTGCACCTAGTGGACCTACACTCCATTGCCTGTCACTTAAAAATAGGTATTTACCAGTTTCCTTCAAGAAACCCTGTAAATACTTGATTTCCTCTATGATTACTTTGAAAAACTCAAAATTCATTATGATTTAGTTGTAGAATTTAGAATTGAAGACTCCCAAGACCTTTTGTTTTCACCAACTCTACTTGAAAACCCCATTTTCCTATCTGAATCCACAAGAACTAGAAATGGAAACCCCTCTGGCCCTCAATATACCTCCTATCACTACTCCTCATAGAGATTTGGATTATCTGCCCTTAGCAAATAAATATTTTCAAATAAAAGACCTTGAAACTGATAAAAGCTCCTTGAAAGCATTTTGTCAATTCCGAGACAATTACATGAATGGCTCTGATACCATAGGACTTTGGGAATCAAATCTCGCAAGGTACATGCTCCCCTCTGTGTGCATTTTCCCTAACATTATCCATCAATATCAAGCCAATTATAATCCCACCCTCAGAGCAATAATGTCCCCCATTCAAATTGTTCTCTTCACAATTACTGCAAATTCAATCAATGAAATGCTACTGTTTCAGCCTGGTCAAGACCTCACCCCCATTTCCCTTGGGGAATTACTAGAGAAAGCATCTAAAATGTCCCAGTCTGAACTCAGTCCCCTTTGCCAGACTTTTATGGATAAATAACATTAACCCAAAGATCCTCCTCCCTATGTGGCATCTTTCTTCACAGAGATAGGCAAAAATATAGTAAATATAATAGTTGCAGTCGTGGATTTCAATACTAGTGAGTATGTGGATGAATTGACTCTAGTTTTAATGTCCATTTTTACCCCTGGTCAGCCTCCTGCTGTCAAATATAACTATGTTGTTTTCATTGCTGAGAAAATCCATGACCAATTCATGAGGCTAGAAAATGAAAAGGTATTCAAGTATTTTACAGTCATATATCACCTTTTCCTTTACTATCAGTCTGACAAGTTTCCATTTCTGTAAATAAACTTGATACAAAGGGTAATCTCAGATCAGTCATTTTTTGGACTTCCATCTTCCACTATTCGTATACTTGTCCATATTCATACAATGAATTCATTAACCAGTTTGTCCACCCTGTGACCACCATGCTGATAGGAAATCCTCCTCCTAGGATTAGTGATGAAATCAAGAGAATTCTTCAACTGTCAAAACAGTACAAGATAGGTGACTAGTACTTGTACCAGAATCACACTAATATTTGAATCTATGGTTGTGAAATCCCTCCTTTCAAACTGCCTAAATATGTTCCTATGAGATTGTTTTCCCTGGAAGATTATAGGCAAATGTTAAACTCTGATCAAATTCATTTCACCAAGGAAAATAAGAAAGCCCAATTGAGGATTAAAGACCACTTAGGCCCATTTGTGTGCAACAATAGAGAAGCAGGGAAAAGAGAAAAAGAAATCATAGAAACAAAAATGAGACTAATGAAAAGCTTTGCTTGGAAATATAATCCACAAGGTTTCATTTGTGATCAGGTACCAGTTGAATCTACTCAAAGGCCAACACCAGAGCCTAATGCCTCTACAATAGAGACTTCTCAAAGGCACACACAGAAAACTATTGCTTCCCCAGTAGAACCACCATAGGGTCAAGACCAGGGAACAAGTACTCCAACATCAAAACAACCAAAGTTGTCAGAGCAACTTGAAATCTCTGAAGAACAAGCTCCACCACAGCCTCATCCAGCTCAGGTTAATATGGGAAATCCCCCGGTTGTGCAGACTCCTCTGAGTGAGGAAAAGAACTTGAAAAGAGATAGGGAAGTAGCTACCCCTGCCAATGGTCCTTCAAACAAGCCTAGTGCTAAGAGGCACAGGCTAAATCCATATTCAGAAGAATAATTATTTGAGGAAAAAATAGGGAGTTTTAGAAAAGAAGGTGGAGATAGTCTACATACATTCCCAACAGGCGGGACACCTTCTAGTTCACAAAGACAAGAGCTTGAAAGACAGCAGAGTGCTAAAGTTTCATCTTTCAGATCTTCATCTGAGAAGATCATAGACATAAAAGGAAAATTCAAGGAGATAAAGACCAATAATGAGCAGCTGAAGGCCCAAGCCTATGCTCAATAGTTGAAGATGGCCCCTACAAATCAAATCAGATTGATGTCAGCTTATGACATCAAAGAAGACAAAATGCAGATGAGCTTTCTAAAGCCCACAGTACAACAGCCCAAGTCATTTGTAGACTACCTCAAGACTGTTTTTGAGGTCTTAGCTAAAGACATCCACCCCATAGATCAGATAGAACTACATAAGCAAACAAGGGAGATGGTTTATTCTACACTGACAAGCAAGGCAATGATGGCACATAGGTTGCAAAATTCACTAAGCAACACTACTGCCCAATTGCAACTAGAAAATGCCTCCTCACAAGCAAAGGACAATAGAATTAAATCATTGGAGGATTTGATTATTGAGTTGGGCCATAACCCAAAGGATATCAAGGCTACAAAGAGCCTAATAAAGAAAAAGAATGAATATTTAGCTGCACAGAGAAAGCAGTTGAAATTGCCACCATTCATCCACCCTCAGACTGCTGAAGTGATTGAGAAGAAAATTGAAGAAGAGCTTATGGACTTGGTCCTTAAGCTAAATGAGTAACTAAAAGAGACAGAGTAAGAATTAGAGAAAACACTACAAAGCATGCAGAGTGAGTCAATGACACAGCCTCAAAATGTAGTGCCAGTGGTTTCTACAGCACTCCCTTCTACATTAGCAATTGTTTTAGCACCAAATGTCTCTTTGGCAACAGTTGCAACTATAGAAGTAATAGGTACAAGTACATCACAGGCTAGAACCTCAAATCATAGCACAAAAGAGTTGATCAATTCCATGGAGGAAATGAAGCTCCAAGTCACTGAACTGCAAACAGTAAAAGAGAAATTCATTACTTTAGAGCAAAAATATGGTGTATCAAAATTCAATTTTGTTGAAGAGATGAGAAAAAACAAAGGCTTGACCCAACAGATTAAAACACTGGAAAAAGATCTTACATTTGAAAAGCCTTTGACTGATATCAAAAAGATATTATGGACCAATATCATTGATTCCATCAATGATATTTGGTCATCAATTCAAATCATTTTTGAACAAATTGACTTAGTGAAAGTTTCTCTTCAAGTGATTGAAAAAACCAAGGAAGAACTAGGAAGGAAGCCTAAAGAAGCTATCAGATTAATAAACTTTTTAAACAGTGGAAATAGGCATCAGTTGGAACAATTAAACAAGGATAGGACTACTATCATCCTCTAAATACAGAAAGTATTGACCAAAAGGATTCTAATGCAAGGCGTGGAATGCAAATGTCAAAATATGCAGGAAGACATAGATGAGTTTATGGAGGCATTTGGTATGTTACAAAGTAAAGGACTTCCAAGTCCTCTAGTCATCAATGAAAAGCTAATGTTTCATAATGATTATGTCAACAAATTACATCAACAAGCTAATAGTCAGGTTAGTTCATCTGTAGTCAAGGCATTGCCCACTGGGAGAGTTTTCTATGACAGTTTGGAGAACCTTTTTTACATTGATCATGAAGTGAAGCACTTATTTCCAGTGCAACCAAATTATGTAAAATATACAGAAGCATATGAAATCTACAGAAAACTGACAAGGACAAGAATACTGAGAGATGATTGGTGGACCAACATGACAGACATCTTATGATTTACCTTGGTAAAAAGTGAAGTAAATTGAAGTATTTACCATAGTCAATTTTGGTAAAAAAGGATGAATGATGGTAAAACATGTAAAGAGTATCAGTCACAGGTAAAAGAGTATCAGTGAAAAGCTAAAATCAATCATCCAACACAGAATTACAAGCAAGACAGCAAGATGCATATTCATATGTCTTGCCTTTAGCTCCTTCAACAAAAACAGGGACAGCAAACAAGCAATTTACATCTAGTTTCTACTTTCGAGACCATTTGTCTCTATATTCATGTAAAAGATATTTAATTTTCCTAGAATGTATCTCTCTTAGTTAGGAGATATTTTGATGTAAATTTTGTATAAGTACTTCCTTATTCGAAGTACTGAAGGTGGATTCTTAGACATTGTTGTAGACAATTTACTTTTGGAATTGAAGTGTTGTTGAACAACTTTTGTATGGCTGGCTGGAACAAAGTAATCAAGCAAAGGACTTTTACATGATACCTGTGTCAAACAAGAAACAAATAAGTATTCTATATCTTGTGTTTTTACAATTTTTTGAGTTTAATAAATATTCGTACGTGTTTCATATCTGAATGATAAACGAAAAGTTATATTTCATAAAGAACTTTACTACATTCTACCTTTAAAATCATTTATTTTAGAATTGAGGTTTCTGTGATCTATCATATTTGTAAAAAGAGCTTTGACGTAAATCACATAAAAGATCATTGTCGACACGTTTCGAAACAACTAGTGTGGTTCATCGTCAGGACAAGTTGAAGAAACAAATCTGGCCTAGCAAGTTAAATAGACTGAGCAGAGACTCCAACAGCTGGCTACATAACAGTGATATTTGACTCTAGGACCTAGGCCATAATTATATTAATAAATTTAATCTTATTATTATTTTTATAATATTAAGATAATAATATAATATTTTATTTCTAGAGATAAGAGAAATTAGGTAGGAGCGAGTATTATCAAAAGAAATTTATTTGTTTAACTGAATTAATGGTTATTTAAAAATTACTATTAAATTATTATTTTTGAATAATTTAAGTTATATATATTAATAAATATAATCTTAATGTTATTTTAATAATATTAAGATAATAATATTATATTTCTAGAGATACGAGAAATTAGGAATGAAAAGAAATTTAAATTAATGGTTATTTAAAAGTTACTATTAAATTATTATTGTTTGAATGACAATTAATGAGTAATTTAAGCTATATAAGTAATTATATATTCTTATTGAGTCATTAATTAAATATATATGCTTTATTTATTGATGGTTTGTTTTTTAAACTGATCTTAAGGGTTAGT
Organism: Pinus taeda; assembly: GCA_000404065.3. NCBI lineage: Eukaryota > Viridiplantae > Streptophyta > Pinopsida > Pinales > Pinaceae > Pinus > Pinus taeda. Next base: position 3,503 of record APFE031196571.1, on the reverse strand, counting down.
TTGACTAGAACCGGAGGAAATAATTTAATTTATTTCAAGATATATTATATCTGTATATACATATATATAAGCTATCCTATAGCTGAATATAAATAAAATATAACTAAGACTAGACCTAAGAATACATCCTAATTTAGAAATATTAATAATGACATAATGAATTAAATAATAAACTACTACCACAGAAAAAGGACCCTTTATAATTGCTAAAATCTATATTAAAACTAAATTAGATTAATACCTAAAAAGATAATAATCATAAATAGATACTCGAGGAACCCAATAAATAGGGAAGAACACACCGCTGCCAGCGATATATATACTCGAAAGAACTAAACCAAACACACACAAAGAAAACACCCAGGATGAACAGAGGGGCGGGGGGGGGGCGGGGGGGCAGGGCAGGGATCCAACTTCTACTTACCTTCCACCCATCAATCTCAACAGAGATGATGGGTGGAAGGTAATTTCCAACTGCAGGTTGAAACCACACAGTTTTTCCCTTGCGATGCGATCTGATTGCAGATCGCAGATTGCATCCTTGATCCCCTTACCTCACCTTGTTTCCCTTTGTTTTCTAAGATTGCGACCCTGCGATGCGATCGCAGATCACAACATTCGCCCAATGAGCGTTAAGCCCTCCATATTGTATATGCCGATTGCGATGCTGCGATGCGATATCATCGCACATCGCCGCTTCTCACCTCATCTCATCCTCTCGATAATGTTTTGCGATGTGACCCCACCGTTCATATAGAGATCCGATGGCTGCGATTTGTTCTGGCTTGTGTTCACCACTGCCATGCCTCATTTATGTTTTAATCTACTTTTGTGTTCCCAAGGAAGAAAGAAGGTTGTGCGCCATTACTGCTCACCAACAGCATTAAAGAAGAGAATGGTCGAGATCAAGAAGGACGTGCCTCGAGCAGCCAAAAGCATTAACAGGTTATGGGTTTCATTTACTGTTTACTGCGTCTACCCCAGTAGAGCACCAGAAAGAGCCGATTTGTGTCAGAGGCCCATCTTAGATTGTAAATGTGGTTGGTGGTTTATCAAGACACCTCCACTCATAACCTAGTAGAGATTTTTTTTTTTTGTAATAAATGATATATATACCCAGAACAACGATGTAATGAGAGAGTGAGAAAGGAATGTGAAGAGAAAAGCAGTGCATCTGTAACACTGTAACACTTAGCAGCGCGTGAATGTAGAAGAGGCTGCAACAGCGAAATAGAAAATACAGCAGACGCAGCAGTCTGAATTTTTGTAAATCCCTCTGTGAGAGAGGAAGATCATATTTTGTAATAGTTTCTTTTATTTAATAAATACAAGTTCTTTGGTGTGTGTGTAAACTCTGTCCACTGCAAATAAATCTTTAGCTTTCCGCTATGTTAAAGATCCTGTGTTTGAAACAGAGCGTTGTTTTCTGTTTTGTTCTGTTCTGTGATTTTGTTCTTGGAATTTTAGCAGAAAAATTCCCAACACAAAGCTTCCACTTGGAAGTAAAATCGTTGGGCCGTGTCTTAGATCTGACTGGCACCGGTGCCTTCTACAACTCTATTCTCAGAGATTTGATGATGCTCGAAAATCAGATGCCGCTTTTCTTAATGAAAAATATTTTGGAGTTAGAGTTGGGTTGTGAAGCCAACACAGAGGAGAGGCTCTCCAGGCTATTGTGTCTAATGATCCAAGAACTATTGCCTTTCAGTTTCAAGTTGCCAGAGAGTGGAAATATCCGTATCAATGAAAGGCGGCACATGTTGGAGGTGCTGTACTACTGTATTGTGCCTTGTACAGACAATCAAAGTCCAATTCGATTTGATGAAGGAAAGGATGCTCCTTATCCAGCGGACATGTCAGCCGTGACTCCAACTCTAATTGAGGAAAAAGATGATTCGCCTGATCCAGCTGTCAGCTCAACCATTAAAGAATCCTTCAGTATGCTCTGGCAAACTCTCTCTTCTATGAACGTTGGTGTTGCTCGATTTCTCAAGATGTTACTTCGGCGAGCGCTGAACTGGAAGCCTTCACAATTTGTGATGAAGATGCCCTTTCTTCTTATTCTGAGTACATTTAAAAGGCTCGAAAAATATGGAGTCACAACCGTCGAAGAATTGTCTGTTAATATCATATAACCCTCTCCACAAGAACTGAATATTCCTTCTGCGGCTGATTTACATTTTGCAGGAGTTAAATTCTCTCCTACAGATGGAAATCTCGGCACAATACAATTTGATGAGAAAACGACCACGCTTTACTTCCCCAGTGTAAAGTTAGACAGTAACACAAAGGTATTCCTGAGAAATCAGGTGGCATTCGAAGCTTCTGCTGCGCTTGTTTTGCAGCGATATACTGATTTCATGAATGGTATGATCGATGGAGTAAAAGATGTGAAATTGCTGAGAGAGAGCGGGATTATTTGTAACCACCTCCAAAGTGATGGAGAAGTTGCCAGCCTATGGAACAGCATGGGTAAGTGCGTTCGTCCAAAAGATGCTGGATATTTGGACAAAGTAATAATAGATTTAAATGAATATTATAATAGAAAATGGAAGGTTGTGGCAGTAGAGTTTGTGAATAATCATATTTTCAGCTCATGGAAATTCCTCTCTCTTACAGCTGCAACAATACTTTTGATCACTACTTGTTTGCAAGCATACTGCTCTGTTTATAACTGCAAAAACTAGGTAAAACAATAGAGTTACGCACCAGAATCTTGCCCGGTGTTGAGAATAAAACCCCGCAGCAGCGAAATGTAAGATTGTCGTTTCTAATATTTCTATTGATCTGTTCGTGTGATTATGGATTGATTTGATCATCGCTGTAATCCTGAGAAGCGCAGGTGTTTTTATTATGCAACGTGTGAGAAACATCCCATCTGTAATTCCTTCAGTTTTAAGTAAATGTAAAAATCCGTAATTAAATATGTTTTTTAATTTGCAATCTTTGAAGTGTGGTTTTATATATATATATTATATATATATATATATATATATATATATATAAATATATATATATAATAGTACATTATATAATATAAAATATTCAGTATTACATTTATATAAATTAAATGATTAAAAAATATTTATAGCCATTAAAATACTTAAGGGTCATACTGTTTAAACTTTTTGAAATAGGAAAATGGTTTTAGAAAAATGGCTTTTTATCTGGATTTTTCTATAAATAAATAAATAAATATTCTCAAATTATTATGTCTTAACCACCTATATAATTTTATTAAGAAAAAAAATTCCATATATAAAAGATTTATAGCTTCACATCCAGGGTTGGAATTTGACGGGCAAAATGCCCGTCACGAGGCATTTTGACTGTATTTCACGTTTAAAAATTTTAAAAAGCCGTTTTTTGTGATGGGCTTTCAAAGTTCTAAAACGTATTTTTTACCGTTCACTTTTTTGCAAAAACGTCATTACTACCCTCTCAAACAACAGTCTTATAAAGAAGTGCAGTAATATTTGGAATTCTCTAATATTTGTTTTTAT
>APFE031196568.1:0-31646 GCA_000404065.3 Pinus taeda | reverse complement strand
AGCTGAATCCCACTTATGTCCAGCAGAGACTAAATCCTTAGAATCAGACTTGTATGATGTAAATTGACCAAGTTTGTTGCGTTGCATCCTTTGAGCAACCTCTTTGAGTACAGTGTAACGGATCTTTTCATCAAAACAACGTTCCTTACGCTTTTCTCGAAATCTTGTAAGAGATGCAAGTCGTTGTGGTTGATTTAAATGATGTGACAAGCCCTTCTGACGATGAAGAGTGGCAATGGGCATGTCAGCCATGCTATTTGGTATTTCCTGACCCCCCAACAATAAAAGCACTTGCTGTACCTTCTCTGGTGCCACCATATCAAAGACATAGACCTCGCCTTGATATGAGAGTGTAATTTGATTTGTTCCTTGACTGCGTATAGGGACAGCTGACTGGGGTTCTATGAGATTGTCGCCATCTGATTGAACATTTGCTTCCTCCATGCAATTATTGTCTTCATCTCCCTCATTTTGGCCTTTATTTAGGCATTTCGATTTTGTGGATGTCGAATAGCTTCTTGCTCCAATCGTGTGATCACGCGTATATTCTCTGTATTAATCACTGGCCTTACGAAAATACACAGAAAAAGAGTAAAGCTCAGAATTGATCCTTTCACCGTGTGAATAAGCCGGAGCCATAAAAAACGTAGGGAGAAATGCTAAGTAAAAAAGGCCTGGAACTATAATTGAATAAGCTGGAGCAGCAAAAGAAATAGGAGAAGAGGCATTGATTTTAACCTGCGTTAAAAACTGAAATTTCTGTTCGCCCAGTGGTTAAAGCACTCCAACAAACTCCAAGAATTGCGTAGAAGAGGCAGTCAACAAATAAGTGCGAAATGATATGAAATACAGCCATATGGTTGCCAGAATCTTGGGATAACGTAGTCAACAAAACGATTAGACAGGGATTTGAGTGTTTGTTTGCATCCCACGCGGCCAGTGACAGTCAGGTAACTCTAAATCCGGGATAACTCTCAGTCTACAGCACGTATGGATAAATTGAACAGATATTTATGCGTAGATTGTGGAGTGAAAACAATGGTAATCGGCCAGCATTTAAAGTTACATGTTGCATGCATAACACGATAGAGGAGTTTGAGTTAAATAAGGAATCTAATGCATCAAAAGTGGAAAGTTAGTTTGAATACTAGGCGCGAGGGGTTGTTATATTTATGAGCACTGTTTGTTGAACCATTGTTGCTTTTATTTGTTTGCCGCGAGCCAAGTCTCTGTTATATGCATGGTTAATACGAGTTTGCTGTGCCCAATTGTCATTGGCTGCCAACAGAGAATGCATAAATCATGGAATGTTTTTGAATACGTATTTGCCCAGAACAGAGGAACCCATTAAATCACAGAGTGTTTGTTATATGTGTTGTTGAACGCATTAAATCAGATTGTTGAGCATTGTTCTGTGTGTTATGGGCGCCAAAACGAGGAACGCATTAGTATATGCCGAGAGAGGTTGGATTGTCAAATGTAAAACAGAGGAATGCTGTAGATTGCGCATATTCAAAACAAGTGACATGCATTTATGCCTTCACTGCGCGCCTATGTATTGAGATTTTAATATATTTGTGCCATTTACAGAGGATTGAAATGCGTAGGATTGCCTGCATACATGCTATGTTGACTGCAAGACTTAGTTGAATGCCAAAATTATTGTATCACTCTCTTTGTTCTTCTCTGTTCTATTTTACAGTGCTTGAAACAAAGATGGTTGAAGGTCTGGTTGATTGCCCTCATTGATTTACGCACACGAGATCTGCAAGTTGATTTGCTTGGCAGACAGTGTGATTTCTGAAATATGGCAGCAGTCAGTCGCGCGGGATTCAGTTGGCAGTAATCAGAAGACATCCAATAATTATTCCTACATCACCAAATCTCTAGGTAAGGCTCCGTGGATGGTTCACATCTTCCAAGCATGAAGCCATCAGCCAGATAAAATAGTCCCTTGTCAAGGCGAAAGTGGGGATAATTTCTCTTCATTACCGATGGACATTGAGTCATGGTCAAAATACGGTTGAGTACACTGCAAACAGATAATCCAATTTTTGTTTATGTTCCTGATCGAACTGCTTGCCAAGCTACTGCCAGCCACTCTCATGCTGTGGAGATGAAGGTACAGATATCAATGCATACCAGAACAGGCGTGCAAACAATGAAAAAACCTGCAAACTATGAACTTGGATCTTCAAAAAACAACCTTGGAAACTGATAATTCCAAACGATTCTCAAGACGTGAGAGGAAAATAGAACTTGAAAAAGATATAGAGAAGCTAAGGAAGAAGCTCAAGTATGAGGAAAATGTTCACAGAGCATTGGAACGAGCATTTACACGACCTCTTGGTGCTCTTCCTCGGCTTCCACCGTATCTTTCCGCGAAGACACTGGAGCTCCTTGCAGAAGTAGCTGTGCTCGAAGAGGAGGTTGTTCGTCTTGAGGAACAGATTGTACATTTAAGGCAAGGTTTGTATCAGGAGGCTGTTTACATTTCATTATCCAGGAAACAAATCGAACCTGTTGAAAATTCTGAACAATCTATAGCAAAGTTTGCATTGTTCTGTGTCTTGAGACCGAAGAGCCTTTTTCAAAATTTTTGAAGTCAAGGATTGAGAGATGCATTCAGTCCGGTTTTGCGGATGCCATTTCACCTCTTCAGGTTGCTGCTGCCAACATTCACATTCTAAACCCCACTTACCTCCAAAATATATTTACTATTACATGAGCATACAAATGGCTTTGTCAAAAATATTTAAAAGTAATTGGATGCCAACACAATCATGGTTGTTACAGAAGAACCAGCCATGATGCATTCCAACACAAATACTCTGCAACAAAAATCACATTATCAATATGCAAAGATCATACATTGAATGCAACAAACAAAATATGGTTGAAACACAAGAACCAACCAAGTTGTGATTCATCAAAATAATGCTTTGCAAAAGTTATGTAAATGATATCATGCAGAGTTTAAGCCAAAGCTCAAAAAGTAATGTAATAATAGATTGCATGAGGACATGCAATACCATTGATTGCATGAGGACATGCAATATTTTGAGTTTGGGGGAGATGTTGGGCCTCAAAATCATCCCTATTTTCACTCCATTATTCACTTATATCTTCACATTTTACCTTCATGTCACCTCCATTCCACCTCCATATCATTATGTTTACCTCATAACTATGCTTTTCCAAAGTTTATTAATTCTTAACATTTTTAAGTGAATTTATGGCTAAAACTTAGAAAATAATCAGATACCACGACAAGTCCAAGCATATAGACATCAGATACCACTTCATCAGGGATCGTGTGCAGTGCAAGATTCTTCAACTAAGTATATACGTACATATGAGCATGTAACAGATATTTTGATGAAGGCTTTGGGGAAGGCGAGATTCATCTTCTTCAAAGACAAGTTGGATGTTATGCAGAACACATACCTCGCTAAGAGGGAGTATTAGTTTATTTCATTGGGCGGGTGTTCTAGCTTCAGATTGTGTTTGTAAGGCTAGGGAACACATTTTCTCCAATACCCAGAAAAGGTTTCACAAAAAAAGGCCTTGATTTGAATTAATTAAGCAATTAATTAATTTTCTTAAGTCTAACATAGGGAAATAGCTTAATTAATCAATATTAATTGGGGTAAATCGATTTTTCTCTAGAGACTTCTGGAAAAGTTGTGAGAAGAGGTCAAGATGATCTTAACCATTGATTGTGATTAGATCATGGTCATTGATTCGTCAACTAGCGATTATAAGAAGAGATCGATGGGTCATTTGGAGAACACATCGAGACACAATTTTGTAGTTATAGTAAGGGCGCAGAGGAAATACAAGGACACCAGTAGCAAGGGTTTCAACAGAAAGAATTGAGGAGAGATTTCCAGAGGTATTCTTCAAGAGATTCAAACATTCTGAGTGAAGCGAATAAAGGCTGAATTATTTTGCAGTAAGGTCACATTAGCCAATGTGAATTAGCCATTGTGCATAATTGGGTAGTAGTTTGATTTCCAGTTGTCAGAGATAGTTGCTAGAGGAGGTGAGAGTTTCCCAGTAAAGTTGTTGGTGTAAGAAGACATTGCAGGAACAATTTTCCAAAGGCTATGTGAATTCTAAAAGGGTTGTACACATTTCCAGAGTAGCCAGTCCGAGTTGCAGGCAGGAGGCTATGAGGTTTTGCAGAAGGAAACTTTGTGTTTCCAGATCGATTTTTCCAATGGAGAAAATTACCAGAGTTTTGCTAGTGTCAGGCAAGTAGTTGATGTGCTCTTTGGTTTGTTGAAGAATTAATAATAAAACCCTCATCTGCAGAACCAGTTTTCCCTTCGAGGTTTTTCCAAGGACATTTGTCCGAAAATTTGACGTTCATTATTTGTCTGTGCGCACATAATTTTCTCAGTTCCTATGGTTATTTATTTTTTAGTGAAGTTGCAATAGTGTTTTATTTAGTATTTGCTGCAAGTATTTTGTAGAAGAATCTAAATTGATACAAAAATAATAACCAGTAATTGCAACAAAAATTAAAATTTCACAACCTCCTCACATCTATACACCTAGGATGAGGTATTCCATCACAGTTGGTCTTTTTGACCATGGCACTTGGCAATGAAGTCTTTTTCCCCTTCGTTCCATTATTATTCTCTTGGCACCTATCGATTGAAGGGTGGATCAAGGACATGTCACTTACTCGTGGGGGTTGAGAACACCTAATAGGATCACCTATTAACCACTCTTGCCAATCTTGGAAGAGAAGCCTTATATGAAGTGTTAATCTACCCATTTCTTTCAAGCTTGGTTCACTTAGATGAAACGCTGATTAATGTACCTAATGGTGAAAGTTGCAACATTGAATATTGTGTGTAATTAGCAGGTGGTTCCATCTATAGGACCAGGCAACTTATCTGGGGTTCAGGTCTTCCAAAGGGACATATTGACATCCACAGGTGATGCATTGAGAGCCATGGGCCTCCGGATAGTTGTAGAGAATCATTTGTAGCTATGGACACCTTCAACACCCACAACATTCCTACATTTTTCTTTATTATTCATGGGATGACACACGTGTACTAACATGCCCCCGCCGACTTAATAGTACTACAAGGTCAGGCAGTTGATCCAGGGCCCAGATGATACTTGTCTCAAGCCTTGAGACATGGGATGGCTAGCACCATATTTAGTGCCCCCTTAATGGAGCAGAGCCATGCATATTCCCCACTTGGAGACCCATGAGACCCATTTTTGTACCCCATGCCCAAAATTGTGGCCCATAAAGGATTTTGTCAGAAATCTGGGGGCCAATCTCTATAACATGATTTTAGAGGGCCTCTTCACTCATCATGGCACTGTTGGTCCTCAACGCAAGCCTAGGAGGGCTCCTTCTAGCATGATATCAACATTTCAACCTTCTTATGTGGAGATTGTTTTATTTCATCATGAGATACTAGGTCGACTTGGGACCTAGCTAATGTTTGCACATTATTTTATAATTATTTAGGGCCTTACAGGCTAAATATCACTTTTATCTCCTCGTATAGGTAGAGGAGACACTTACTTCAATCAAATGATCAATACACCTTGGAATTTCGACCTCTTGAAAGGAACTCACACTTGACCTCTTGTGGAAAAGTTGGATATCTTGGACGCATTTTGATGTTTGGAGTCGAGTTTAGATATTCTTTGGTCTAATGGATGGAAGAAATGCATGTTATCTTGTAAGTGCTCTTAATTGTTAAATGATTTCTTGAATGTCTAATGTATGGAATAATTGAGTCTAGTTTATGCTAAATTGTGCCTTAATTTGTTGAAGATCAATTTTGAATGCTATCTAGAAAAATGTTGTATGCATTACTCATACATAATATGTGATGAATTGTCCTAGTGGTGAACTCCTAGTAGCTCTCCCATAAAATTCCATTTTTTAACAGAGTGGGTAAATGCTTGAAATTTTATTGCTAGGGCATCAAATTTTGGCCTCCTTGATAACAATTTTGGTTAACCTTTGTCATCCTAGACTCCATATTCTCAAGGGACAAGGCATTGGTCCATTTAGTTGCTGATCATTCTCAAATTTTATCCATATTTTCTCTCCAATTTGGCCCTTTCAAGGCTAAGTTAGGAAACTAAGGCTCGGTGTGAATCCCTAGGCAAGAGGAATTTTAGTGGTTGGAGAGCTACAAAATCTATCCTTTTGGTGGGCTTCCACTTCAATTTCATCCATAAATTTCCTTGCCCAAGTTGTTTGCCTAAGAGGGAAACCCTAGTTATCCTTCGTTCAACTTAAGGGTTTCCTTGAAGGTTTCATGAGCCTTAGCATAACTTGTATACATTGTAAGAAAATTTTTCTCCTAGCCTTAACCTTTAGTTGCTCCAACACTCATCAAATTTACCAAACTCTAGTTCTTGTGCCTCCTCTAGGTCTCACTATAGAAAGCAAATTGCTTCCTTGTGAAGCCTTGAGCCTAAATTCTTGAAGAGCACCTAGTGAGACCATTTTATACATTAACCTTCTAACATCTATCATAAGTTCTCTCTTTCCTATTGGGATCCATAAAGAGTAGGGGGTTTTGGCTGTGGTGACATTAAGTCACTATCCCTTTGTTGCTTCTTGGTCTAGTTTATACCTTATGGGTTTCCCTCTCCAAGGTTTGCTAGATTTTGTGACAATAGAGCCAAGAAGTCAAGTTGATAAGATTGATGATGTGTTCTAGACAACCAAGGACGCCCCCATGCTTGCCTTGTACTTGTTGCGTATTGCCTTATTTCAAAGTTGAAAAGAGGATGGTGATCACTTGAGACACTTTGGGAGGGATGCCATACCTCTTCTTGATCCAATGACATGCCTTAGGGTTTCCACGTCACCTAGGCAAGCCCTAGGAAGGTGATGCGGGGCTTCTTGATAATGGTGTCTTGGATGAGGAGATGTGGCTTGGAGATGCATCCATTCACTTTAATGACATAGTTTTGGAGTGAGGAGAAATTTTTGGACCCACTTGTCATTTTACTTGATGGAGATGCTCATTTATTGAGGATGACTTCACGTTGAAGAGCCTTTTTCTCCCATACATGTGAAGAAAATATGTCATTTTATTTTGATTTATTATTTTGTAAAGTTATCTTTAGGTCAACTTGTGACCTATTAGCCTTGTTGATGCTTTAAGCAAAATTTTAGGGCTTTTAATTGTAAATTAACAAAATAAGGCTTGGTTACCCTCTTATAAGTAGAGGAGAGTCAAATATCTTTGGATCATTGTCAAACATAGTCATCATTTCTCTCTTGAAGGAGTGTGCATGAGTGAATCTCTATTTTCTCTTGGATGCAATGGCTAAGTAGAGTGCAAATTGTCTTGGGGATGATATGTTTTGCATGGAGAGGCTTTTTTTGGATTGATAAAGTGACGCTTGTTTGAATGGTGTAAGTTTAATTATATTTTCTTCCATTTGTTAGAAATTTCTAAAATCAGGATTTACCATATGCCATATTAAAAAATGCAATATCTTTTGTGAACTCTTGTTTCTATGTATTTATACAAAATTTGTCATCAAATATCCATCACAAGAACTAGTTTTCTTGCATCCTTTGACTGTAAATCTCCCACAAGAGAGTCACTAAGGTTTCCAAATTGAAGCAAATTGTCTTCCACCCTCTCTATCTATGGTTCTTCTATCTTGACCTCACCTTAATTGACTCCATTACCCAATTGATTAGAGGAACTAGTTTTGGTGTATCAATTAGTCTTAATTTTTTTTTTTTTTTTGAATTTATGGTAACTAGGGTTAGGGTTTGATTAGAATTTCATTTTATAGCAATTTTGCACCTACATGTTATAGTCCTTTAGGCAGAAGTTGCATCTTTTAATGGTCAAAAAGCAAGTTTATCATTTTATGCATATTTTACCATTAATTTTAGGGCCAATGTCTAGGTTCTTTTTGCTATTTTGTGCGTTTTCAACCATTAAAAACCATTATTTCACCTATACCTTGTTTACCTCCTTAAACAACCTCAAACATTTGTTGATCTTACCATTACTAGGTTGTTTTAAGTGATGTTATATTGTTTTACATGTTGTAAATATGCATACCTATAATACCCTAACTTATAACAACATTCTCTAGTTGATGGTGGCTAGTGGGAAGTCATAATTGAACATATATTGACCATATCTCGGCCTCCAAGGCCTTGCCAATACTTTCTATCTCATCAACTCTCTGTCCACCCCTGAGGCTATCTTTATTGAAGATTCTTTAGTTTGTTTAGTTGCAAGTCCCTTAGAAAGCTATTTGGGTTAGATTCCTAGGTCATCCAACCTTTAGGTCTTGCTAGGGAAACCTCTCTTGTGGGGATAATATCCAACCTCAGAACAACAAGGCAAAAACTGTTGAAGAATCAAGGGCAATTAGGTGTAGTGTGACTCTTCTTGACTTGATAACAATTTCTGGAGTCTTTTTACTTTTCTTGTTAGTTTAATCTTCTTCTTATTATTGTTAATGCATGTGTGTGTGCTTCATCAAACTACTACCAAAAACATAAGAACAAGAACACAAGATGTTGGCTCTCTACCAGGGCCAAAACCTCTCTTCTCTTGAGAGGAAAACCCTTTAGTAAGTTTCTCTTATTGAAGCTTCTTATTGACCAATGCCAAACACTAGACCCTTGACAAGAATATCCTCCAAGCACAAGTCAAGCCCTTTCAAGGTTACTTCTTGTAGCACTTCGTCCTCCTCCTTCCAGCACTTCGTCTTTCTTCCTTTGGCACTTCTTTCAGAAACTGTAGAGACCTTCGATTGTATACTTTAGAGTGACCCTTGATCTTTTCTTCCTTTGCTTGTGACAGAGCCTTTCAAGCTTAAGGATATGATCTTGTTGCCTCCCAACCAAGCTTTCTTCTCTTTCACAAATATTGTAGACTTAGAGCCGTAGTAATGCAGCCCTAGTTCTTCGCACATGTGAGGGAGTACCCTCACAAGAATTATGTTAGACTTCTCCTTCTCCCTTCTCTTTTATAACCTTCTTCCACGCTTGAGAGAGAGGCCTTATAGGCCTAATGATCTAGCCCAACCAACGAGATTATATGACTGTTATAGTGGTGATGTTTTGGCTGCAGGTAGGGCTTCCTTTCTTCGCATGTGTGACAATAATAGCGCTTTAACACTTCGATTTTTCTTCCTCCTTTCTTCACTGCCTTGGAGACCCTTTACTTGTCCTCTTATTACCCTTTTACTTGCCTTCCACCTTCGCTGATTTCAGAGGTTATTACTTAACCTTATAGTGGAGTGGACAGCCTCTATATATAGAGGATTGTCCCTCCTTTTAGGCCAACTAGAAGGCCGACTTGAAGACTGTTTGTAGGCTGACTTGCTATCTTTGCTTCAGATGGCTTCTTTGGTTGTGTCTTTGCTTTGGAGGAGACTTGATTTTGCTTGGAGGGATATTCTTTGACTCTTATACATACATATACATGGTGTAACATGCCCTCTAAGGGTCTTACATAAATACATTGACTTTTGACTTCCTAAAAGCACTTAAACATGTGCTTGACCTACTTCAATGAGCAAGAAACTCATTGACATATATTATAAAAATAATATTTCTTTTCTTGAGTAAATACAAATATCAAAAGTACATTTATGAAGAAAGAGCCTAGTTACATTCCCTTCAACACTCCCTCTTAACTAGGTAGGTATTCATACAATATTATAGGGTGTTTGGCTATGTTTCAATCTTGAAGAATTCACATATGAGAAACCAGATTGGCAATCCATCTGTTATAGCATCATAATAACCAACATTGTTTCCACAACGAGGCCTTGACTGACAGCTCTATCTCTCAATAGATCAAAGCACAATGTTGGTGAGACCAATGACTCATAGACACCTTAGTCATTGTCTCTCATGTTACATACCCACCTGGGTGTTCACTGAGTATGACTTTCTAGGACTATTCTTATCTTGGGTTCCTAGCCCTCAAAGAATATTGGTCCTCTTGCCTAATCTTGTCTTGGATGCCCTACACATCCTCAAAGAGTATCAGATGCCAAATGATTACCCAATCCTCCCATTCTTTCTTCCCAAGTGAAGACAAGAATGTTGTGTCTATCTCTTCCTCTCAATTGAGAAAGACATGCCCAAGTATCCTTTGACAAGGTACTTGTCCAAGTTCCTTTGTAATTGGGAACTTATTATAACTCCCTCTTAGGTAGGGACTTGTCCATTCATCAATAGCTTCTTCTTCGTGGGTCCTCCCGCTGCTTGATCTCCTTCCTTTTATGTCATGAATTCTTTGTTCAAACTTCTTCTTTGTAGGGAACCATCCATCGATCACTTTCCTTCCTTTTTTTTCATGTCAATACTTCCTTCGTGGAAAGTGGCCTTCTTGTCATATATCAGGTTCTCTTGTCATCTGGTTATTTGTTGTCATCTTGTCTATGCTTCAGACTACTCTTCACATGGATGCTTCTTTGTACTTGTTTGTTCCCATGCTTTGATCTAGTAGCCCTTCATGACTTCATCCTGATATTGCTTCAACATTAAATGGTACTTTTGTTGGATGGCTTCTTCATCATGACATCTCCATAGAGTAGAATCAGTTTTTTGCACCTTTCATATCTCCAAGGCCTTCATAGGTGTCAAGGGTCCTTTGATCTTTTTCTTCCTTTGTCAGAGCTGTCATGCCTTCTTTCGGGAGATGTCTTCAAAGTATCTTGTCAGATAGTGATTCTTTGTGATCATGGTGTTCTTCACATGCTTGATCTATTTCTTCATTTGCTTCTTCTTGGATAGATTGGTCAACCACCTTATGCTCCTTGTGAGAGCACTTCTTCATTGCTTGCTTCTAGGATTAGTCAGCATTCCTTCTTCACTTGCTTCTTAGTCAACAATCTTATACTCCTTATGTGAGTATTTCTTTTATTGACCTTCATTGCATTGTAGTACATGCCTTCGAGCATGTCATTGGTGAAAGAGATTCTTTCCTACTTGATCATGTCATAGAACTATTCCCATGGCTCAATCATATACATATGATAACATGACTAAACTTTGATGCATACATACCTCATCTTGATTCTCCTTTGATCATCTTGGCTTCATTTGGTTGTCCTTGGTGTGGCCCTTCTTGCTTCATCTTAGCTTGCCTGCATATCATCCTTTTCTTGAATCCCGTGAATGGGATTCCCAATGAGACATCTACTTTTGTTTATGAATCCTCTTTTGAAGATTCCATCATAGGACCTTGAAGACCCTTACCCTGCAAATGTTTCTTTCCTTTTGATGATGTGGTCTTCTAAGATTCTTAATCATGATCAAATTTCTTTCATTGTGGATGAGGTCCTATATTAGGTATGCTCCTTCTACATGAATATCTTGAGCTATATCTATCATGCTCCTATATTCTAAAAGATATTTCTAACCATGCATTTTGTTCGATTATAAATGCTCCTTCTACATGAGCATTTTGAACTCTATGTACATCATGCTTCTATATTCTAGAAGATGTTTCTAGCCATGCAATTTTATTCTATTCCTACATGCTCCTATACTACTTAAAACTTTGAAAGAATACCTTAAGTAAAGAAGTAGACTTAGTCATAGTAGAGATACGAAGGATCTTCCTTCTTTTGCTTCTTGTTTTCTTCCTTCATTTCTTGAATCACATGAGCTTCTTCCCGTTTTCTTTTGTTGTTGTTGTCCTTGTTTAGTTTAGGACAATTCCTTTTGTAGTTTCCATATTCTTGGCATCCATAGTATTGGATTTTGGACATATCTTTGTTGTTTTTTCTTTGTGGACCAAATTTGCCAAATTTACCCTTTCTCTTGGCCATGGTAGCAAATGCTTGCTCCTTTGATCCCACATCTTTCTTTGCTTTGAGTCTTGTTTCCTCTATCTTACATAGAGACCACATTTCACTTAGTTGGGTGGCTTCCTTCTTTGCATATATGCTTGATGTGAAGTTGCCCCAATCCTCAGGTAGAGCATTGAGTACTACGGTTGTCATTTCTCTATCAGAGATGACTTTGTTGGAAATACCGAGAGGGGGGGTGAATCAGTATTTCTTTTTCAACTATTATTTTGCCAGTTAAAACATTTATATTCAGAACACAAGATGAACAACAAGAATAAATGCTTTTATTAATATAATTTTTGCAATAAAATAGATACAATATATAAATGGTTGCAATCAGTTGCCAAGCACCAACTTGGACTTCTGTGAGGCTCCAACCTCCAGAGCACCAACTCTATTTTTGTCAAGGCACCAACCTTGGACTTAGGAGCACCAACTACCAAGAACTTCAATCCTTCCAGTTCTTGAGACACCAGTCCTAAGGACACCAATCCTTCCTATTTCTGAGGCACCAATCCCAAGGACTCCAATCTTTCTTACTTCTGAAGCATAAACCCCGAAGGACTCCAATCCTTCTTACTTCTGAGGCACCAACCCCAAGGGTTCCGACCCAATCTTGTCAAGGCATGTTTGATAGTAATGTTCTGCTCTCAGAACTCTTTTTTAGTGAGTTATGTCTGTTTACAGCTTCATTGTAGTTTCCATGCTACAACATCAATGACAACTAGTCTTCTTATGAAGGAGTCTTTACAACTCTTCATACTGTCCACACAGAGTTTCCAATAGCCTTCATGACCTCTAATAATGTCTCCACACAACTTTAGTGAGTCTACTATTAGCTGCACTAAGCTCTGCATAAGAACCAACTTTTTGTTCGAGCATCTGTTCTTACTGTCACAGTAAATGCTTCAGCATGACTATTTCTCTGTTGACTACTTCTCCCCTTCGAATGCCTCTTGTCCTGTTAGTCCTTAGGCCCTTTTCTGTTCTGCTGGACCCTACAATTGCCTCTGTTTCTGCCAGCTTTTCCAACAATGACAACTTTCCTTGTTCTTTGTTTTTGTATCTTCCTGATGCCTCTTACCATCGGTTTCCTCTTTTCGCTGGCTCTTCGGCTTCCTCCTCGGTCGTTGTAGTTTCCTCTGCGCTCGCTTGATCCTTCGGCTTCCCTCCTAGGTTGTTGTAGTTTCCTCTGCCTATTTGAATTAATCAATGCCTCACGGACACGTCAATTCAGAAGAGTAGGCCGAATTACGAAGGAAATGATGCTTATTAAACAATATTAGGGAGAGCCCTTTTTTCTTTAATAACGTTCATACACAGGACTTTACTGTTTAATGGAGAGACTGTACCAAGCAGGAAGGCCCCACATGCCACGTCACCATCGCAATCGCAATCGCCATCGTTCAGGCCTCTTGAACTATCGGAACCGTTATTATAAGCCTTTGGCCTAAAAAACCCCAGGCAATGCAAATGTTGAAATACACAGGAATAAATGGAAAAACCTGACTAAAACGCTTAAGTGCGGACTTCAAAGAACTTTACACCCGCATCTATAACTGCTTCGGGTCCGCCTTTGGTCGCAATCGCGAGCCCACCGTCGATCTGCGGGATCCTCAATCCAGCGGTCGATATTCATTTTCTAGTGGCTCAGAAGTACGGAGGTTACCTGCCTGAAGAAAGCAGTTTCTCTCTTTCCTCCGCCAGCCACGCATCGCCCATTGTATGGGATCGGGCTTAGCCAACCCAATACCATTTACCGCCTAAGGCTCGCCCCAAATCCCACTTACGGAACTTAAGTACTATAGGGTTGCTTCTAAAAATCCTTTCAGGTCCGGTCTTTATCGCTTCGGGGCTTTTTCTTTGTATTTCAGTTTTTACACCGAAACTTGCCAATACACAGAAAAACCCTTTATGCACAGAACTTAAAATTTATAAAGTCGGGTTTATAAAACCCATCGGGTCCGCCTGTGTAATCACAATCGGCAGTAGCATGTGTTATTGGCCCCACTCCTTTGCATCGCGACAATGCAATATTGGGATCGCCGATCATCGCAATCGCATGTCACATGGCCCCGAGGGTCTTTCCTTTGCCTCGTGGCATCGCCGACGCTGATCCACCGATATATATGTATTTGCCACCTCCGATAGTGTTATTGCATATATATATATGTGTGTGTGTGTGTGTGTGTGTGTGTGTGTGTGTGTGTGTGTTTTCAACCTCCGATAGTGTATATTGCATATATATAAGTTTTTTGCCTCTTTTAACTCTTCCACATACATATATGTATTCCACTCTCTTTGGTTCTTTGGCATATATTGCTCCCGACAGTCCTAATATGCCTCCAATAGCTCTGTTTGCTCCTCCGATATGTTCTTCTTTGGCATAGATATATGACTTATATATATGGCTCCTCCTATAGCTCTGATAGCTTTGTTTTGCTCCTCATATGTTAACTCCTCTTTTGATGGCTTCTTCCTCTTGGTTCTTCTTGGCCATGTATTACATGCGATGCTTCTCCAATGTGGCTCCTCTTGCTCCAATGTCTTCTTTTGGCTTTGCAATGTCTTTCAATGACCTCCTCTGATACCTTCATACCTTGATGGCTTCTATCTTTTCCAATATGCCTCTCTTGCTCTAATATTTTGCAATACTCTTAAGCATAAGCAATAGGTTTGATATGCCTCCTTTGTTAACTCCTTTGTTAACAAAATCTTGCTCATGGCTTGGCTATCCTGATGGCCTTGCTCCTGTCTCTTCATGGATCTGCTCTGCTTCCCCTTCATGGATTATCTAGTATCTAGAATATTGCCATATTGACATCAATGACAACCTAGGTCAACAATCTCCCCCTTTGTAATTGATGGCAATATTCTTCTTCTCTCCCACTTTGACATCAATGGCAAAGGAGTGCTCTAGGACTCCCCCTATCAAACTGCTTCTGTTCTTCATGAATGGTAGATCTTCATGGGTCTGTGACTCCCCTTGTCATAGTGCTCTTCTTTTTACTCAAGATAGAAGGATTGATGCTTTATCATCAATTTGCACATTATTCCCTCTTCATGTCTTAGAACTACTTTATCATGGCTTCAACAATGCCTAAAGATGCTCTACTTCAATGCTTTCAATCATATTGCAAATAGCCATACACCAAGTGTCCAAGTCTAGGGTTTTAAGCTTCACTCCATATTGTTGTCTCCACAGTGAGAATTGAGAGGCCTTCATAGTCCAAATCAGAGAAAATGCCACTGAAATTTTCTTTCTTGCCATCTTTCTTCAGATCTGAGTTCCTTTGTGTTTCTGTGCTTCTCCTTAGGTCACTGCCATCCAGTATTCAACATCATTGCATTTGGATGAAATGGTGAGATGTTGTGCCTCACTGTTGCTGTATTTTGTAAGTGACGAGTATTAGCTTAAGTTATATTTGACTGCACGACATTCTCCTTTCTATGAGCCATCTTTTCCTTGTGTTCTTGTACATATCTCAACAAGTTATTTCCGCTAGCAGATTTAGATATCCAATCTATGACTGTCTTTTAAATTCATTTTGTTGATTTGCATCTTCTTGCAATGCTTCAGTTTTGTTATATGCTGCCAGCTACTCTTACTTCAAACTCCATTCCAGATGTATTTGTCTGTTTGAAGATTGCCTCTATTAGTGTCCATAATCTATTTGTTCTCACATTAAATCCCTGAGTCAAGACATTTAGCATCTGTAATATCAGCACCATAGTTATTTGCCCTATTTCTCTAGCATTAGATGACTTTCTCTATTGCTCCAAATACTACTTAGTGATTAAGTGAAACGCATCTTTAACAACAGTCCAAAGAATGGATCCAGGATCATGTTCTTCAAAGGAGTATTCTTGAGAAATGATCTTTATCAAAGAATGATTGTTAATATAGCTCAACAAGGATTTCATAAGGACCCTTTCACTAATAGCTTCTGCGATAAAGATCAAGAATCACAGGCTCCCCCTAACTGTATGCATCATCTCTTTTGGCAGAGTCTTCCCATCAATTGCTTAGATTGTCAAAATTCAGGCCAATGACATGTGTTGTTGGTTGGAGAGGTCAAGGGACTTTTGGATTGTATTTGCTTCCTTCTCCATACTTGTGTAACTTTCTTCTTTTGCATGGTTTTAGCTTGTGTAAGAGCACAGTTAAGTTACAATCAAGTGCCATATGACCAATGTTATGACACTTGAAGAATTCTACATTGTTCATGAATAAGAATTGTGTCTTGGAGATTGTTGGTGACCATAATATCTATCTTTATGAGATGGTTTACAATCTTTTGCCATGTGACCGAAGTTTGTACAAGAATAACAATAACCAAAAAATGAACTTTTGTACTGGGGAGATGGAGATTTCCTTGATGTACTTCTGAAGCCTTTCTACCTTGGGATCCTTTGATGATAACCATTGCCTCTCGCATCTTTGACACCATCTACATTTCTTCTTGGAGAAGGATTTCTTCTTGGAGCAGGATTTCTTCCATTGTAGCCTTGATGTTTCTCCTTGCCTTTGTTGGAATTGGGAGCATGACCATTTCTTTCTGGCTTCTTCACATCCCTTTTGTTTGAAGCATTATCATTCTTGTTTGAGGATTCACTTG
The DNA here is from genome assembly GCA_000404065.3 of Pinus taeda. Lineage (NCBI taxonomy): Eukaryota > Viridiplantae > Streptophyta > Pinopsida > Pinales > Pinaceae > Pinus > Pinus taeda. The sequence goes on along the minus strand of APFE031196568.1, from coordinate 15,183 downwards.
CATACCCTAGACCTGATTTATCAAATGGACATCTGTGATAGCTAAGCATGTCATCCAAGGCCTGAGAGCTCTTCAAGCTTTTGTTCATCCCTTCAACCTTTTTTCTGAGGAAGACAATCTCTTCTTCCAATCTTTCACACTCATTATTCTTCTTAGCAAGTTGTTTCTCAGTTTCTTCCTTGATACAAGTAGCTTCATCTGCTTCTATTTTAAGGGAGATGATATCTGACTTCATTTTGAAGATTTCTTCATCCTTTGCTTTTAGTTGACATATCATGGTGTTTCTTTCCTTTCCTACTTCATCAACCTATCCTTCTATGATTTCCAATGCTTCCATTGTCTTCTCAGCTCCTTGTGCTTGTTTCCTTGCTTCTTGTAGTTGAGATTTGAGAGAGGAGACCTCTACCTTGTACTGACCAATCTCTTCTTCAAGTTTGTTCAAGCTCTTGTGCCTTTGTTCAAATTGACTTGACAAGGTATCTTCCCGTTTCTTTGCTTTATCCAATTGATTTGTCATGGATATGACTTCTTCATGATGCTTTCTTTTGCTTTGATGAAGTTCCTTCTTAAGCTTAGCAAGCTCTTCATCCCTTTCTTGTACTTGAAGCTTGACAAGGTCAACTGTATCCCTTGTTTGATCTTGGTCACCAGCTAGTGCTATCTTCTTAAGTTCCTCATTTTCCTTTTTCAAATTGTTAATCTCTTCCATGGCAGCCATAAGTTGAGTGAGGAGATCTTCTACAAAATCTTTCTCATTCTCTTCATCTTCTAGGTCTACTTTAGCCTTGATGTCATCATTCTCATTTTCAGCTTCTATGATGTGTTCTGGATTTCCTTCTTGATTTCCATCATCTTTTTGACTGATGGTCATGGTCAATGCTCCTTTCGAGTGAAGGTCATGAAGTTTGTCCCATATACCCTTTGCTGATGAATATTTTCCTAGATTGTTCTTTATAGAATCAGGTAGTCCATTCAAGATTGCCTTCATTGCTTTTTCATTGTACTCCTTGGATTCTCCATCCATCCTGCTATCATCAATCATTGATTTCCAGATTTCAATGCCTTGAGTCTGTAAGAAATTCCTCATTCTTGCTTCCCATATAGTAAAGTTCATTGAACCATGGAGCCTTCTCAAATTGATTGTCTTCTATTTTAGTGGTAGAGGGAGACACCTCCTTAGGAGGATTGGAGACTTTCTTCCTTGACTTTGCCATTTGTGTTTTCAAGATCAACCTTCAAGATGTTAGGCTTTGAATGAAGGTACTAGCTCTGATACCAATTGTTGGAAACAGTGAGGGGGGGGGGGGGGGGGGGTGAATCAGTGTTTCTTTTTCAACTATTATTTTGCCAATTAAAACATTTATATTCAGAACACAAGATGAACAACAAGAATAAATGCTTTTATTAATATAATCTTTGCAGTAAAATAGATACAATATATAAATGGTTGCAATCAGCTGCCAAGCACCAACTTGGACTTCTGTGAGGCTCCAACCTCCAGAGCACCAACTCTATTTTTGTCAAGGCACCAACCTTGGACTTAGGAGCACCAACTCCCAAGAACTTCAATCCTTCCAGTTCTTGAGACACCAGTCCCAAGGACACCAATCCTTCCTACTTCTGAGGCATCAACCCCCAAGGACTCCAATCCTTCTTACTTCTGAGGCACCAACCCCAAGGGTTCCGACCCAATCTTGTCAAGGCATGTTTGATAGTAATGTTTTGCTCTTAGAACTCTTCTTTACTGAGTTCTGTCTGTTTATAGCTTCACTGTAGTCTCCATGCTACAACATCAATGACAACCAGTCTTCTTATGAAGGAGTCTTTACAACTCTTCATACTGTCCACACAGAGTCTCCAATAGCCTTCATGACCTTTGATAATGTCTCCATGCAGCTTTAGTGAGTCTACTATTAGCTACACTAAGCTCTGCATAAGAACCAACTTTCTGTTCGAGCATCTGTTCTTACTATCACAGTAAATGCTTCAACATGACTACTTCTCTGCTGACTACTTCTCCCCTTCGAATGCCTCCTGTCCTGTTGGTCCTTCGGCCCTTTTCTGTTCTGCTGGACCCTATATTTGCCTCTGTTTCCTCCAGATTTTCCAACAACGACAACTTTCATGTTCTCTGTTTATGTATCTTCCTGATGCCTCTAACCGTTTGTTTCCTCTTTCCACTGGCTCTTCGGCTTCCTCCTCGGTCGCTGTAGTTTGTGCTCGCTTGATTCTTAGACTTCCCTCCTCGGTCGTTGTAGTTTCCTCTGCCTATTCGAATTAACCAATGCCTCACAGACACGTTAATTCAGAAGAGTAGGCTGAATTACAAAGGAAATGATGCTTATTAAACAATATCAGAGAGAGCCCTTTTCCTTTAATAACGTTCATACACAGGACTTTACTGTTTAATGAAGAGACTGTACCAAGCAGTAAGGCCCCACATGCCACGTCACCATCGCAATCGCAATTGCCATCATTCAGGCCTCCAGAACTATCAGAACCGTTATTATAAGCTTTTGGCCTGAAAATCCCCGGGTAATGCAAATGTTGAAATACACAGGAATATATGGAAAACCCCGACCAAAACGCTTAAGGGTGGACTTCAAAGAACTTTACACCCGCATCTATAATTGCTTCAGGTCCGCCATTGGTCGCTATCGCGAGCCCACCGTCGATCTGCGGAATCCTCAATCTAGCGGTCAATATTCATTTTCGAGTGGCCCAGAAGTACAAAGGTTACCTGGCCGAAGAAAGCGGTTTCTCTCTTTCCTCCACCAACCACGCGTCTTCCATTGTATGGGATCGAGCAGAGCCAGCCCAATACCATTTACCGCCTAAGGCCCGCCCGAAATCCCGCTTACGAAACTTAAGTACTATAGGGCCGCTTCAAAAAATCCTTTTGGGTCTGGTCTTTATTGCTTTGGGGCTTTTCCTTTGTATTTGGTTTTTACATCGAAACCCGCCAATACACAGAAAAACCCTTTATGCGCAAAACTTAAAATTTATAAAGTCGGGTTTTATAAAACCCATCGGGTCCGCCTGTGTAATCGCAATTAGCAGTAGCATGTGTTATTGGCCCTGCTCCTTTGCATCGCGGCGATGCGATATTGCGATTGCCAATCATTGCAATCGCATGTCGCATGGCCCCGGGGGTCTTTTCCTTGCCTCGTGGCATCGCCGACGCTGATCCGCCGATATATATGTATTTGCCACCTCCATATATATATATATATATAATATATATATATATATATATATATATATATATGTATGTATGTTTTCGGCCTCCAATTGTGTATATTGCATATATATAAGTTTTTTGCCTCTTTTAACTCTTCCGCATACATATATGTATTCCGCTTTGCTTTGGCTTTTTAGCATATATTGCTCTCGATAGTCCTGATCTGCCTCCGATAGCTCTTTTTTGCTCCTTCGATAGCTCTATTTTGCTCCTCCAATAGCTCTGTTTGCTCCTCTGATATGTTCTTCTTTGGCATATATATACGACTTATATATATGGCTCCTCCTGTAGCTCCGATAGCTCTGTTTTTCTCCTCTGATATGTTAACTCCTCTTTTGATGGCTTCTTCCTCTCGGTTCTTCTTGGCCATGTATTACATGCGATGCTCCTCCAATGTGGCTCCTCTTGCTCCAATGTCTTCTTTTGACTTTGCAATGTCCTTCAATAACCTCCTCTAATACCTTCATACCTTGATGGTTTCTATCTTTTCCGATATGCCTCTCTTGTTTTGATATTCTGCAATACTCTTAAGCATAAGCAATAGCTTTGATATGCCTCCTTTGTTAACTCCTCCGTTAACAGACTCTTGCTCATGGCTTGGCTATCCTGATGGCCTTGCTCCTGTCTCTTCATGGATTTGCTCTACTTCCCCTTCATGGATCATCTAGTATCTAGAATATTGCCATATTGACATCAATGACAACCTAGGTCAACAGACTTCCCCTAGCTCTTGAAGTTGATTCTTCATCTCAGAGATATTCATGAAGTAGGGAGCTATTCCTTCCTTTGATATTTTCATCTTGTACAATTCATTTCATAGAGATATCACTTCTCCAGCTGTGGTTACCGAAAATAGCTCTACTATTTTATCATAGGTTTCCTTTTATGTTTCAAGTTTGGAGACATAAGGAATGAGAGAGTCTTTGATGGATTCTATTAGAATCCTTTGACCTCTTGTCTCATCCTTATTGTACTTAGCTAAGGCTTGAGTTTGTTCCTTAGCAGGGATAGTGATATTCCCTTTGATGTGTTCTAGGAGTTCATTCTTCTTGAGAAGTAAATTGGTCCTCTTCTTCCATGTAAGAAATTTATTGGTACCTACCAATTTGTTGCTTTCCTTGCAAAAAGACATTGATGTATATTCAAAAGGGGACAAATACTTACTTGATAGATTTTGAAATGTAGTAGACTTGCTTTCTCCTTGAAGACTTGATGGCTTGCCTTCCTTAGGTCTTGATGTTCCTCAAGTTGCTTTCTCTAAGTGGACTTGCTTGATGACTTGTAGCTTGAAGTAGATCCTTCTTTGATTTTCTCTTCTTGTAGGTGCCTTTGTGTAAGGCCCTTCTTCTTGCTTTGTAGTCTTCCTTGATGAATGATAGATGGTAGACCTTCTTGTCCTTGAAGTGATTGAGACTTCTTAGCTTGATGCTTCAACTTTTCTAGCTGTCCTTTCTTGATGAGTCACCTTATGAGTGTTCTTGAGATTCCCTTTCCTTGATGTGTCACCTTAGCTTCGATACCATGTTGAAGAATCAAGGGCAATTAGGTGTAGTGTGATTTTTCTTGGCTTGATAACAATTTGTGGAGTCTTTTTACTTTTCTTGTAAGCTTAATCTTCTTCTTCTTATTATTAATGCATGTGTGTGTACTTCATCAAACTGCTTCCAAAAACATAAGAACAAGAACACAAGATGTTGGCTCTCTGCCAGTGCCAAAACCTCTCTTCTCTTGAGAGGAAAACCCTTTGGTAAGTTTCTCTTATTGAAGCTTCTTATTGACCAATGCAAAACCCTAGACCCTTAACAAGAATATCCTACAAGCACAAGTCAAGCCCTTTCAAGATTACTTCTTCTTGCAGCACTTTGTCCTCCTCCTTCTAGCACTTTGTCTTTTGTAGAAATTTCTCATTTCCCACCCCGGTTTTCAGTTTCACCTTATTTATCCCATATAGTTAAATGCCCTTTCCCATATCCATACATTCAACAACTGAAAAAATAAATTTTTGCTGAAAACACAAATTCTGGAAATTTTACAGAGTGCTGGAAAATGCAGAAATAAAAAATCAGCAGGTACAAACAGTGATTTAACACATTTGAACACAACGATTTTTTGTCAATGTGACCCTGGAAAAACCCCTTACAACTCTTGGGGAAAACCAGTTCGAGAGCTCTTCTTTATTTCTGAAAATGCTTTTTTTACAGTGAGAAATATTCAGCAAAAATCAGCAAGCAAATTTACAACTTATCTCTTTTCCCGTGCCTCACAGCAAACTAGAAATTACAGCAAATAGGACAGCAATAAATGTTGTACGGCCTCCTCGATTTTCGTACCCACTTTCAGCCTTAAATGTTGTTGTATGGCCTGCATTAAATGCACTGTATAGACTACAATAAATGGGCTGTACAGACTTCGATTTGCATGCAGAAAAAAACAGCAAACTGCTCCTCGATTTCTGTGCAAACCACTCCTCGATTTCTGTGCAAACCAACTTTATGGATTTCTAGAAAATCATGCCAAAATCAGTGTTTCACTGTGTGTTGAATCAGCTGTACAAATCTGCTCAACTGCTGCCTTGGAATGTGTGCCAAGCTGCTGTCTCCTTCTCCTCCTTGTCCAAAAATCTCTCTTGCTCTCCTTCTCTCAATCTGCTCATGAAAGAATGAATGACCTTTTGCCTCCTTTTCCTCCTTTAATCTAATCCTAAGTGACTTTTGGGTAACCTCTAAATCCAATGGCTGAAATAGATTTAGATCAATGGCTGAGATTAAATGCACATTTAAATCTCACTTTCTATTTTTTAATTCACCCACTTTAATAAAGACCCACTAGTCATTTATTTCCAAAGTCACTTTTCCTTTCTAATTTTTCATTGACTTTATAAAAGTCACTTTAAAATTAGACTTAGTAACTTTATCACTTAAAGTCACTTTTAAATTAGATTTTAACTTTATAAAAATTATAAAGTCACTTTAGGAGAAAAAATAAATTCTTTTGGACACTTTTCCCTAGGCCAAAGATCAAAGCCTTAGGGAACCACCTGTCCTCCGGTACCAAATTTCAACATCTTTCTTCCTTCAACACTTCTTTCGGCAACTGTAGAGACCTTCGATTGTATTCTTTAGAGTGACCCTTGATCTTTTCTTCCTTTGCTTGTGATAGAGCCTTTCAAGCTTAAGGAGATGATCTTGTTGCCTCACAACCGAGCCTTCTTCTCTTTCACAAATATTGCAAACTTAGAGCTGCAGTAATGAAGCCCTAGTTCTTCGCACATGTGAGGGAATACCCTCACAAGAATTATGTTAAACTTCTCCTTCTCCCTTCGCTTGTATAGCCTTCTTCGACGCTTGAGAGAGAGGCCTTGTAGGCCTAATGATCTAGCCCAACCAACGAGATTATATGACTGTTATATTGGTGTTGTTTTGGCTGTAGGTAGGGCTTCCTTTCTTCGCACATGTGACAGTAATAGCCCTTTAACACTTCGATTTTTCTTCCTCCTTTCTTCATTGCCTTGGAGACCCTTTACTTGACCTCTTATTACCCTTTTACTTGCCTTCCATCTTTGCTGATTTCAGAGGTTATTGCTTAATGTTATAGTGGAGTGGACAACCTCTATATATAGAGGATTGTGTCTCCTTTTAAGCCGACTTGAAGATTGTTTGTTGGCCGTCTTGCTATCTTTGCTTCAGATGGCTTCTTTGGTGGTGTCTTTGCTTTGGAGGAGACTTGATTTTGCTTGGAGGGATGTTCTTTGACTCTTATACATACATATACATGGTGTAACATGCCCTCTAAGGGTCTTACATAAATACATTGTCTTTTGACTTCTTTGAAGCACTTAAACATGTGTTTGACCTATTTCAATGAGCAAGAAACTCATTGACATATATTATAAAAATAATATTTCTTTTCTTGGATAATCCAAATATCAAAAGTACATTTATGAAGACCGAACCTAGTTACATTTCCTTCAACAGAAACCACTAGGGTAATAGTGATGGTCGATCCCATTTTTTCCCTAAGACTTGGATTGTCTAGTCAAGCTTTGCACTAGACTACTATATTTTGTGGTATCGATGACAAGCTTTTGTTTTCTTGCAAAGAGCCAACAAGGTTGGCATGACGAGACAAAAGCATAAACATTGGTAAAGATATTTGGCCAATAATATCCAATCCTTAAAATTTTATGGGTGGTAGTTCTGGTCGCAAAATGTCCCTAACACATTCCATTTTGCAACTCAACAATAAGCTCCTCAACCTCCATAGAGTCCAATGATATGAGAGAATCAAACCTTTTGGATTCCTCCAACTCCATCCTCCTTGGATAAACAATACTTTGCCGGTCTAAACCTTAATGCTCTACTCCTATGGTCCTATTACCCCTCATTTCAACAAGGATACATATGCACTTTTCATTTTTGGAAGCACTATTGTAAGCCCAAAGAATGCAAGTTAAGATCCCTATAACCCATTTGGAGGCCCTATATTATGGTATGTTAGGCCTATTATGGTCAACCATGGTTGGTCCCATTGGGCTAAGTCTCTAGTCCTATATAGTATGGGGGGCTTTGGATGGATCTTGTTGTTTGATGCATGGTTTAGAGGAGCCATAAGTTTTGTAGGGGTGATGACAAATTATAGGGCCAGTCCATCCCATGTTCCATGTGCATCTATGCCATTCCCACATGGTTGCCATCGAGTCTGTATGCATTCTTTGGCCATGTTATATTCATTAGACAATTTCAACGTTATAGTCCAATGTGTTGAGCATGTTCACATTTCTCAAGGCAATACATGTTTCCTAATGCATGTGGTATTGAAAGGAACAAAGTCAACTTATGTTGATGATTGTAGCTCTGGCAGGTACTTTTGCACAAGCCTATGTGTCTAGACTCTAGGCATGCAAAAGTTGCCCACAGTGTGTTTATGTACTTGCTCTAGTGTGAGAAAATTGTTAATGTTACTTAGCCTAAGTCTAATTTCGGAAAAAGTAAAGTAAATTACTTTAGTGAATAAGTTTAATCTCAACCGTTGATGTCAAGTGAGGCAAGATTTAATCTCTGTTGTCAATCAATTTGGAGATTAGGGTTAGGGATTGAGCTCAATGTAAAGTTATAAAAGCAAGGCAAGGGAGATGGGAAAGATACACTACAACAACACAAGATAGAGAGAGGCATCTCAGTGAGCAGTGTGTTGGGTCCAAGCAATTTCATAGTGTTCAACAAATTTGAACCTTGAGGTTCGAAATTCGGCAAATCCCAAAAAAAAAATCAGATTTGTTTAGGTTTGCCGAACTTGAAATCTGAACCCAAAGCTCGAACCTAATCAAATTAGAACCTAGTCGAAGTCGAACCTCAAGTCGAATCTAAAGCCGAATTTGATAATAATAAAAACTGAGGTTCGCGCTTATGGATTGCAACTACTTGACAACACTGACTTACCTTTTTAAATTTAGAAATTTGGAGATGTTCTCCATGATTTTGCAATATAGTTATATTGTAATTTGTATGTTTAAATTTTGATTATGTTTAAATTTTGTGATTTTTTCAGAGATTACGAGTATTTGACATTATAGACATTCTTTTCAAATTTGAAGATTGAAAATTATGCCATTTATTTTTGCATTTGCAAGCCACTATGGTGTATGTTTACATTTAACTAATGTCATTGATAATTATATGTTATTATAATTAAGTTATTCATGTATGTTTACTAATCAGAATTCTTACTCATAGATGGTTATTGATTGATTTTGATTTTTTATTATTTTATGTCAAATATATATATATATCGAAAAATATGTATAGTTGAGCTTAATGTCGAACCTTATACAAACCTCATCGGAAAATCCAAATTCAAATCAACTTAATTGTTGCCAAACGCAAATTCGAATCTGAACTGTGTGCATAGGGTCCAAGGGAGTGCAGGGAGGCTGGAGATCCAAATCTGTAGAGAATATCAAGCACCGACCTAGGGCAGATTTGCTAGATTAGATCCAGGTTTATTTCTTATTATGTATTTTACCAGTTGGGCCATTATCCCAAGATGAGAGCCCAAGTTTGGATTATTAATGAAAACTTTGATTGGGCAGAATCTATGCATCGTTTTATGAGATTGGTTATTTTGTTTTTGCTTTTGCTGAATGTTAAGAACCTAGCTGTGTAATTTATTCAATAGATCTTTGCTTCTACTAGGTTAACAATTTACCAATGCTAAGTTTTACGGAAATTAACATGGTATCTGAGTTTGATCTCTGAAAACCAATGTCGAAATTACAGGAAGCCATGTTTGTATGGGATCACTGGGCCGAGTTTGGTTGTGATTGTACAAAGGTGGGATTTTTTTTAAAGAGGGCCAAGATTGCAGGTTGTATGGTGTACAATGCACTTGGATGAAGAAAATAAAGAAGGGATCGAAAAATTATTTTATGGCTATAAAGAGTGAAAATAAAAAAAACAAGGAACATAGGTAGCAAGGTGGCCGACAAACCCGATAGCCCACCCAACAGTCGGTAGTGCACAAAGGAGACATGTAGAGGGGGGCGCAGTGAATTAGACAATAGTTAGGCTCGACAAAAGCAGAGTCATTGAGGGCGGAGGATGGACGAAAGAGTGAGGCGAAAAACACGCAAGTGGACGGACTGACAAGAGACAACCTATTATCGAGGAAGGGTAGAAGAGATAGCAGGGATTGTGTGCGGGTGCTCAAGGAAGTGGCCAACCCGCCACAAAGATTGTCATCAACAGTATGCAGGAGGTAGAGTGCATAACAGATTGATTGGTAGCAAATGTTGGAAGAAATTGTCATTGATGTCAAAGGTTGAATGGGCCAGCATTGGTTTGGTGATTTGTGTGTACAAATTAGTGAATTTGGATGGAAGGACTCTGTAGATTGGTATCCCTTGTCACGCCATTTTGTTTGATAGGTGGAATGCCTTGTGGTTCCTCTTAATTAGAGAGATATTGACATTTGAAGTTTTATGCCCCAAATGGATGGATGTAGCACTAGCTTTTGCAAATTCATGGTCTCATTATTTCATTAGAGATAAAAGTTATAAATTAAAATAAGGCATAACTCGTGTCCTAATCAGCCTTAAAAGGAGATTATATGAAAAATAAAAAAAATGATTTTTTGGAGTGCTCTAATCCTCCTCTAAATAGGGCAGTTCTCTCCTTCAAGTCACTTTGATATAGTCATGTCTTTTCAAAAAGGGAAATCTTGTTCAGGTCCGCCCCAATATAGAGCCTCCCTGAAATGTGTATATGTATCCCTCTCATGGCATTCAAATGGAAAGGAATTCATGTGATTTGAGGAGCATCTAATCAAGAGAAGTCTGATGCCTAAGCTTATTGAATGTTTGAAGAAGAAGATGGCTGAAGTTGCAAACTTGATCAATTTTCTGTGGGAGAATTTCAAGGTTCATCATTTATCTTTTGGTTGATTTGCATGAAGCTTTCTTTCACTAAGCAGGGATCAAAATCCGAGCTCCTGAGGCTACTCGTATCTGTGGTTTATCTAAAATCTGAAGCTAATTTTCAAAGCAAAAGAAGGTCTGGTCTGAGCTTTTTGTGAGCACAAATTCAGACCTCTCTCTGAGGCTTTGTTTCGGCCTTTTTGAGGCCTCTTCTACCATAGGTTTGAATCTCTGTGACAATAGACTCTAAGACATCTGAACCTCTGTTTAGGGCAAGTTCCTAAGGGTCAATTCGGTTTGCCTGAGGCCCATTTCAGACCTGTACCCGAGGCAGAATTAGGCCCTATCTTAAGGCATTTCTCTGAGGTGAATATGGCCTTGGTTAGGGCAGATCTAAAGCTACTTTTGAAGGTTATCCTGAGATCATTTTCTGAGCTGATACAAGCAGCATTAGAAGGAAGTTAAGGGAGGACAAATCAGAGTTTGTAAGCAAACCTTGAAGATACTTGGAGTAGAATTTGAAGTTGTCTTTTGCAAGCAGACCTTGAAAATACTTGAAGCAGAGCTTGAAGTTGTTTTGTAGCAGACCTTTGGTGCCTATTCTGGAACAGACATTGATATTTGTCTTGTTGAAGTCTTGGAGCAAGCTGTGATAAAGTTGTTGAGTTGAAGGACAAAGTAAGGGCATCTGTGGTATTGATGATTTGAGGTATGCATTTTATTATTGAACTGTCTACAGATTGAGTTAATGCAACATGAAAGTTGGACTTGACAAAGGGGCATTACTAAAGTTGTAAATAACCAGTGTTTGAATGTTGTTGTAATTGGGTCATTGTCCCTGGTACGGGTGCCCAAGAATTGTTGTTTTGATTTTTATTTTTAATGGTGGCAGGGTGGTGCTAGGGAAGGACTTGTGGAGAACTACTACTTGTCAACTATGGATGGATAACTAGAGGGACTTCTTGAGAATGATGTTTTGGGATGCTTTGCAAATTTCATGGATTTTCTTGGCTAGGGTCTTATGGACGAAAGGATTTTGAGTAAGCGATCCCACTCAATCATGTTGGATGTTGTTTATGAATGATTACATGTGCAGTTGTGCTTTTCTAGTGGTGATGGTGCACTCTCTTCACATTTTTCTTGAACAAGTCCCTTCTTCAAAACCCTTGGAAGATTACTAGCAGAGTATCTTTCCTTGAACTGTTTTGAAACTAGGTAGATTTTCTAGGGTTTGTAGTGGACAATCCTAGATATCACTCCAGATTTACTTACATCCTCTCAAGGGAGTTCTTAGTTAATTCTATAGGCTAGAAAAAATAATGGGCACTAGTCTTTTCCCATCTAGTCAATCATATTTTCAAATTTCATTTTATATTTTCTGTTTTAGAGTAAATCTAGGGTTTGTTTAGCTTACATTCAATTTTCAGCCATAAAAAATCCTAGACATGTAGGGTTTTTTTAATATATTTTTGACCTAAAATTGCAGGGTTTTCTTGTATGTGTCTGACCTAAAATCATTCTCATTGCAAAAAAGTAGCCTTGCTGATTTATACTGTTGCATATTAGGGCTAGACCTCTTGTTTTGATTGGCTATTACGTATTTCAATTTTCAGAATATGAGTTGTATAAACTTTAGATTTATCAATTGTTTTAACCGTAATTTTTTTACTCGTTGATAAATTGTTTAAACGGTTGAGTTGTGTTGTTGTTGTAACTTGTTTACTGTTGTAAGCTTTAATCTTTCACACAAGTTTTGTAATACTCATTGATCATTTTCATATTTGCATTGTTTGGGGATAATGTTACATGAGGTCATCACTCGAAAAACCTCATAGAACAGTGTTAGAGCAAATTAAACCAAATCTGGAATTTAGTTAATGTGGCCACCTTGTTCATAATTTACTTGATATATTTTATTGGTGGTGAATAAGGTAGCTATCTAGGAGACTTTAGACTTAATTGTGTCTTGTCTCGTATGAATCATAAGTCCTATTGGACTTATTGGATCCATTATTAAGCTAAAACTAGGGAAGTTGTTATCTAGGTGATAGTGGAAGCACTTCTAATATTCCACTATCTTAACACCTTGTGAGCGAGTTGTACTAAGCTGCTAGGATTTGTGATAACAGACCACCACAACAATGCACAGTTGCTTGTAGTCATTTTTATTTGCAGAAAGAGATTTCTTGTGCTCACTCAAATTAAAAACCATTTTTTTAATTTGGATTTATTTCTTACATCTTGATTTGGGGTTTCAATGACCGTGTAGTCATCTGTTGGCTTAAATATTCAGGAGAATATTTAAACAACTTTCGGATATGTTGTTCTATTTCATTACTTGTCATATAGGACCGTAACTGATGGATCGTTTTGAACCTTCTATTTCCGATGATCAACTGATATTTATATGCTGTGTCCATTTTTTTCATGAAACCTTCGATCAGTGATTATTTATACTTTTTCCTGAAAAAATGCATCTTCTATTTCATTAATACACAAAGAAAAGACGCATACAATCATTACGGGGGTCACTGGAGAGTCACGAGAGCTCCCCTGCCAACATAGGCTAGAATGCCAAGATGGCTACTTTGATACCGATGGCCAGATTCCAACGGCGTCGTTTATCCAGCAGACAAAATACATCTTTCTCAACTGCTCTCTGTGGAACCCGGCAAAGTACGTCCTCATGGTTCGAATCGATCCGGTGGTGGGTTTCAGCGTTTTTGAAAGTCAAGGGTTGAATTGGAGATATAGACCCACAAAGCCCCTGGGGCGTGGTGAAATCATGAGCAGGTCATAGTTCTCCTCAGAACCATGATCTATTGTCAGATTCTCACTCTGCGTAAGTCATGCCGAAAAATCGCTGCGTTTCGTCTGGTCCTTGTTTAGCCCAGACAAAGTCGAACTCTTTTCTGAAAATTCCTTTCCTGGCCTGGCATTTGATAGTTAAATCTCATCTTTAAGTCTTACAGTTCACCAAAGCGAAGCATAGTTGTATAGTGTCTCATATACCATTACCATTGAAGGCTGCCCAGAAGCACTTTTTTCACATGAATAGTGTCTCATATACTCTTTTGTGCTTTTGTCTAATCATCCACTTGTCACGGAAAAGATGTAAAATTCCATAACTGGTTAGAGAAACCGATGCTAGCATATTCTCATAATTTTAAAATGAAATGTTTTCCCGTCTGAGTCAGGGCCAACTTATCTATTGGATAGAAAAATGATCTACCCACAGAGGGATGTTATTACTCAGTAGCTGGGATGCCGCTTGGATAGTTTAATTTTTCAAAAGTGGCATCCATCTTCAATCCCTTCGCATGAGGTGGCATGTCTGAACTTGAGACTCTGGGAAATAAACCCCACTCAAACCAACTGCTCTACACCTTACCAGTTAGTTCATTCATATCGTTTATGCATATAAATATATATTTTCTCTTTCTCTACCTAGATTTATTTTCTCTTTCTCTACCTAGATTTAGAGAAATCACACCAACTGATCTAAGCCTCGTGAAACACCGTGAATGCATCTAGATAGATTTTCTCTTTCCTTTTCTAGCTTTGGGCAACTAAGTCATACATGAACCTTTTGTGCAGTTGGTACCCAGGTGGCATGAACATTGGACATCCAACTTGGTTTATGATGGGGATATGATCGTGCTTCAGGGGCAGGAGAAAATTTTCCTTGCAAATACTAGTACTGGTGATTTTGATGTTAACAGGGATTACACAACGCTTACATTCACACCAACCCAGGCTGATCGTTTTGTGCTGGCATTCCGCAATTGGTTGCGGCGTTATGGCAACGGACAACCAGAATGGATTGGACCGAATACTTCTGGACAGCCCCTACCTTCAACTGTTCTATCTAAACGGGAGGTAAAATAATTAGCAGCATAACTTACAACTGAATAATTATTTGTGGATGTTCATAGTATGTTATTAACTTATTAACTGTGATGGAATTTTATTGTGACAGATGCTCGACAGGTATGAGCAACATACACTGAAATGTTCATCTTGTAAAAAGGCACATCAAGCATTCCAACAGCTGCAGATTTTTCTGCTTGGTGCAACTGTAGTGTTCGCAGCAAGCGCCGGCATTCCACCTGACATGAAATTGAGGGTTATTCTTGCCGGAGCAGCAGTTGTAACCGCTGGGGTGGCGTACTTGCTGAAGGAGTTCGATAAAAATTTTACATTTGTTGACTACGTCCATGCAGAGATCGACTAATTGCTCTATATTTGCCCTCCGCATCTTCCTTTTTCTTGATCCTCTGAAAGCTAATCCTCGTCACTTATTAAATATGTAATACATTATTGTTTATTCAATAATCTTATTTGGTTTCAATTACCCTCTACTATACCTCTGCTGAAAGCTTCAGGTTATAATTTTCTTTTCAAAAAACTAAAAGAATATTTTTTAATTTTTTTTTAAATATAAATTGTTTTTCTAAAAATTGAATTTGCGGCAATAGTGACCAGGTCAATCGTTGTGAAATAATTAACACAAAGTTCCATAATAAATATG
>APFE031196565.1:0-23137 GCA_000404065.3 Pinus taeda | reverse complement strand
CTTGATTTTTTATCATTACTGTTTTTTAATTTGTAAATGAAGTAATATTTTATTATTTTTAAAGGTAACATTCCAAAACTACAACTCCTTCATGATCAATTCAAAATTGTCTCTCAGTGAAGAATGAATTTATTGTTTATTATATTTGGTGATATTCAATAGTTCAGTATGAAGCAAATATTATAACAAAATGTTAGATAAATTATTAAATCAAATAGTAATAATGACAAAAAAAAAGTTTAATTTAAATAATTAAAAAAAGTGATAAAAATAATAATGATTCTATAGTTCTAAATTTGTTAAATGTAATATAACTACCACAGTAATTTTTACAAAATAATTATAATATATTAATTATATTTATATTTATATTATATATATATATATATAAAATAAACCATTTGTAATACAATCATGTATATAATAATTATGCATATTAAATAAAAAAAATTTAAATTAAGTTAAAATATGTAAAAAATTGTGATACATATATAATCAAGTTTTAATGTTTCTTAATAATGCTTAGTTAATATTTAATGTTAAAAAATTTAATAACTTTATATTATTTTTCTCTCTAACTTCAATTTGTTCAGCCAGTCAAGATATCCAAATTCATCCCAAATCGTCATAGTACCAAATCCAATGATATACTAATATGTTATCCAACAAATGATATTTCCATAACTTAAAAACTTGTTAATTGATATTTATATTCTATAATTGAAATCTTCGCCATTGCTTTTTACTAGAAGAATATATAGAAGAAGTCTACCATTTTAAGTGGGTTATTATAGGCTCAAGCCAAACCTTTGGTCATAAGTCACTTTGATATCAAATGTAGATTTGAACTATGTATAGAAAATTGTTAGAAGCAAATTATTAATAATAATGAAATATATATATTACCATTTACACTACACATTTAACTAAAACAACTAAAAACATTTTTTCAATATATTTTTCCCTTATCCTCTTATAATCCAATATAATTACCTAATACATTCACCTTGAATTAAGATACATTACGATACAACCATAATACCTTAAGCATAGTATATTAATCATAGTAACATTACGACGGAACCCCTCCACGGAACCACTAAAAAACATTCTAAAAAAGAAGATAAATAAAAAAGGCATCAATGGTGCTAGTTCATACAAATCTATGTCGTCCAATATAACCCCTATAACCAGAAGGAAGTTATTACTTCCTAAATTTGATAGATTATTATATTATAAAAGTTATGTCTATTTCCTTACAAAGAATCTCAAACTTTGACAAGTTCAAAGAATTAAAGCCATCGGCGAAGAAGCAAAATGTCAATACAAAGTAAAGTGTTAAAATTATATAAAGGAGGTGAACATGACTCAACTGCTTTCGTGATTTCTATAGGAAACATAATATCAAAAAACAGTTCAAAACAAGGTACTCATCTTAACCAAATGGAAATGGCATAGTTGAAAGGAAGGAAAATCATTATGAGTATGGCTAGAAGCAGGTTGATTGCAAAAGACTTGTTACTTCTTTTCTTTTTTTGGGGGGAGAAATAGTAACTATAAATAATTTTGTAATTGGTATTTAGTATAGTGATTAAGCTAACGGATATAAATTATATAATCTATTATAAATATTTTTATAATTAGTAAGGATAGTAAATCCAAAGAAGACTAAGCAGGGATATAATAGTATAGATAATATTACAATTTTTATAGTAACGATGTTTCCAAGAGAAGATGAAGTATATGACTAAACAACATAAGGTGGCCAACAATGTTTGCAAATGGAGTGACCAATTAGAAATAGTCCAAGAAAAACTAAATCAAATCATGTTCAAAGTT
The DNA here is from genome assembly GCA_000404065.3 of Pinus taeda. Classification (NCBI taxonomy): domain Eukaryota; kingdom Viridiplantae; phylum Streptophyta; class Pinopsida; order Pinales; family Pinaceae; genus Pinus; species Pinus taeda. Next base: position 21,298 of record APFE031196565.1, on the reverse strand, counting down.
GATCATATATCCCAATAAGCCAACCCTTTTGTACTTATCAATTATGTAGTGAATAGAAAGTTATAATTGATTCCTTAAGGTCCAAAAACACTAGAACTTTGGAAAAATTCCATGAAGATATTTTTCATTGTTTATTTATCAACCCACATGTTTTGGAGAAATAATTAAAGAATATGTTTGGTCAAAAAAATCAATGAATAAATGGATTTTACAGTAAACTAATGACACACAAGATCTAGTAGAACTACTAAAAGGTCCATTGTTATAATATATGTTAGCAAATCCAAGTTTCATGAGAGGAGGGGAGGAATAATACAAGGCCAAGTTGACAGAAAATGTTTTCTACAACAAAATTGACATTATTATGATGATACCTTTCTATCAATTGTGAATTTAGATATATTCAGTTGTATTAACAATAATAGTTTAAAATAGGTGGAAATTTTATAACATCGATGTAAATCCAGGATTCTTAAACAATATTTTGGAAGGCCCATGGGGTGTAGAATAGATGGTGACTAGGTATTTTCTTATGGTATTATGTGGTGAAAATTTCACGAGTTGTAAACCCAAGGAAAAAGGTCCACATTCTAATTGTGTTTGTGTCCACCAAGTCAATCCTTGGGTGATTTTGATAGCTTGGATAACCCCTAGTTGCAGATACTCAAGCCCACAGTTAGGTGTTTGCCATATCTCAGACTCTTTTTCCTAACAACATATATATATATATATATATTATATACTATATATTATATATTTCGGAGAGTAACTTTATGTTAAATACTTAGAAGGATATGAGATAAAAGGACATGAAGATAAAGTATATGGATTAAATAAATATCTATGGTATTAAACAAGCTCGAGGAACTTGGTACAATATGATAGGTTCATATCTATTGAATAATGGATATAGATAGGGAAAAGTGAGAATATATTATTTCTAATAGTGAATAAGCATGGCCTAAGTCTTCATTTTCATTTGGTTGTTGATGATGTGAACTTTATAAGAAATCTATTACTCAAGAATATTGAATCAACCATGAAACAAGAGTTTGAAATTATTTATTTTGGTTTAATGAGATATTTTCTCACTATTAACGTTATCAAATATGATTTTAGAAGTTTTATATTTCAAATAATGTATTCTAGGAATGTCTTGAACAGGTTTAGTATGATGAATTGAAAACCAACACGAATTCTTACGGTAATAAGGACAAAGATCAATAGAGAGGATATACGATCAAAGGTAGACTCCACTATGTTTAACATATTGTTTGGAACCATTATGTATGGGTGAGTGTAAGCTAATGATGGTCTCTCATATTGTGTTAGAGATGATTCAAGGTACTTCCACAATGAATTTAGACATGGTGTAGAAGGATGAAATGTGAGAAAATGAATTAGCTTTATATATATTCTAACTATGTGGATCCTTAATTGTAATAACATTGGTATATTATTTGTCATGAAAAATAAGATAGATATTTTTCATTAATTCTATATTTGAGTACCTAAATAATGGAATTTATAAAAAAAATATAGATTGTATGGAGCATATTGTTTTAATGTATATTTGTTTTTTCAACAAATAATCAATTCTAAGTATACTATAAATACTATATTTTAAATTTAAAATATTATTTATATCCTTGAAATATAGAATTCTCCTTAAATTAACATTCAAATATTTTCCATTATTTTAAAAAAATTGTTAAACGTAAATATTTATGTTATGAGTGCACTATATAATTGTATTTTCAATACCTAAGAAAAAATATAATAAAATAATAAAAATATTGTATTTACGATTCACGTATTAATAATACTGAAGTAGTTGTTGCACGTTTAATCTTAATAAAAATTATACATGTAGAATTTCTAGAATCAGCTCTATATGTGTCTACAGTTTCATAGACAACATATTTTTCTATCCGTTAAAAAAAAATAACATAAAAATAAAGATATGGAAATGATTTATAAAAATTTAAGGTTTGTATATGTTTGTAGTCCAAATCAGCATGTTTTCATTTATAGCCTATAGCTAAAGAAACCAAATTACTACACATAATTTAATTTTGAGTAATTCCCCAACACAAAAGAAATAAGAAAATAAAAAATAAAAAAAATTATTCAAAAGAGACCATATAAATTTTACATAAAAATGTATACGCATCGCTTTTATAGGAAAACATATTTTTTAATAATTATTTTCAATAAATGATGAACTTTGTTGCATTCATGTTTTTCTTATTTTTCTTATGGATAAAATGAAAAATATAATGGTTTACATTGATGCTTTTCTTATACTTTACGTTAAAGGTAAATATAATTTTAATATTTAATATTTTTTCTTTATTTTTTTTTCCTCGGTAAAGCTAGCTAATCTATTATATTATATACAGGTAAACATTACATGCAAAAAGACAGGCCGTCCAGGGCCAACTGTGGCACCTTGGATAACTTTGCTTGACACAGAATTTGCCCTCGCAGGGGCAGCACCTCCAGGATATACCAAAACATGTGACACAGAGTTGATCTCAGACAATAATGAAACGGCCCACGCAAGGGCTTCCAACAAAAAACTCATAGTAGACCTAGCCACGACGCATGACAGACAGACACATAATATGAAAAAGAACTGAAAGTATACACACATAGAGATGTAGCATCGTCCAGATACCAGCCGAGACCTCTAACTTATACCAGACCCGAGAGAGAGAAAAGTAAGCCGGAGAGTGTCTCTGGGGGTTAATCTTCAGGTTCTTCCTCAATGATGTAGCTCCAGCCTTGGCCTTCAGGGATGCTTGCCCACATTGCCATAGGATCCTTCGCAGTGGCCGGCGGTTCCTACTCTGGAGGTTGGGGAGGGGCTTGCTGAAGCTCCTTCCCTGAATTGCCCTTTTCAATTGGTGGCTGCAGCACTGGACTTTCCTCACGATTGCCTTCTGGAAGTATCTCAGCCAAATTCGGTTGCTTTCCATCTTCATTCTCCTCAGGAACCTTCGTGAAGAGAACTGAGATATGTGTGTTAATACCTGCACTTTCCTGCGAGCTGCCCAAGGTGAAAACGACTGAGCCAAATGCTGGAAGCACGGGCTCTCCTCCCCTTGAGCTGCTGACCTCCAAGAACTGACTCGCTGGAATTGGTATGGCTCCCGCCCTCCTGTAGCAGTTGCAGCAACAGCAGTGATGGTGTACATCCGCTGCAGGGGGGGGTGAAGGTGCACCACGCCCAGGTCCCCTCCGACTCGGTTGTCTTTCACGCAGTCGCGCCATATTTTCCACGTCTCCTTCAACTTGTTCCAGGACCGAGCTTGTGGGCTTGAAGTCACAGTTGTCACTGCCAATTGAGTGCAGTCCCCGAATTGATTCAAGGCAGAGCTCAACTGCCCATAAACCGCACACAGGATTAGCAAGCAGGAAAAGAAATTCGCCCAAGTGAATGCCTTCACTCTCCGCCTCAATTGCGCTCCCTTTCCCCTCAGAGTTCTGTTCCCAACTGAGGCACTCTCCAGAGTCGAAATGGGTATTTGCAACAGCAGTGGCTGCGTTTTGAAGGAGAAGAGCGCCCACCGGACGAAATTCCTCCAGAGCCTGCTCCACACAGACCTTACATTGCGAACGAGCCTGCAATGATCCGTCATCCTTATGAGTTCTTGCAACATTCCCTCGATAAGAGCTCTCCATAACTGCTCCCTGCATCAACATCTCTTCACCCTGCGTAACATTGAATGCCAAGAGCTCGGGCTGCTGAACCTCATACCTCGGCGGCAGTGGGCATTAACTATACTGCATTAACACGGGGCGGCACATGCTGGGCATGTGGCGCGTCCCTGGCTGACGTGCTAACACCCGCATCCGGGGAATATTTAAATATTGTTGTTATAGGTGGACTAAGAAAGAAATAGATTAATGGACATGGAAGTTAGTATCATATTATATATAATACTAAGTTGCATGGTCATTTGATTTCCTTTTCCAGCTTGGCACTCAATGAATGGTGGTTGTGTTTTTTCCAATAGGAGAAGACATTTGTTTCAGAATAAGAAACATACTTATTCTCTTCCCCCTTCCCATTAGGGATACTCGATATAATTGTGATTCTAATTCTACCTTTACAAAAGCATGTACTTTGTCTATGTTTTAAACCTAAAAAGAAAATGGAATGTGTCTAATACACGTGCATTAAAGAAAATTGAATATGACTAATACACTTGCATTGAATATGTATAATACACTTGCATTGAAGAAAATTGAATGTCTAATACATTTGCATTGAATATGTCTAATACACTTGCATTGAATATGTCTAATACACTTGCATTAGATACTTGAAATACCTCTTCGATCATACCAAAATAAATTCTTCTAATGAGAGGGATTTTAGCAAAACGCCTTAATATTTGTTGTATATTAAAGGGAGAAAAATAAGTCTCGAAAAATCTCATCCTCAACAAAATCATGAATAATGAAATATTCATCATGAACCACCAAATGCTTCCCAGGAGAGCTTTTCTACCTCATCTTTTAGATCTTTACAAATGTTTGGAAAAAGCGATCACTCTACACTATGGATGGATTGCCTAACATGAGAGAGAATGGGCTACAACCTCACATTTTGGATATCAATTTTCTTATATGCCTAGATAATCACTAACTTAACTTGGAGTCACCCGAGATTTGTAAGATGGAGGGAAAAATCTTCACAACATGAAAAATAGGTGTCCATATGTAGAATATTTCACTTTAGATTTGAAATGTAGAATATTTTACTTTAGATTCTTAACTAGGGCTACCACCATATAGATGAGGAAAATGTAAATGATATAGATCGAGAACCACTCCACTTACAAAATCACGATGTTTTGCGTGAGAGGCCCGATTCAAATATCACCAACCTATGTTGTAATCTACACGAGCATGATTTAATTATGAATTTTGGATTGTTTTGGATCTATTGTATATCCTCTTATTAATTTTACAATCAAATCTACCTCTAATTCCATTACGACCATTTTCTAGATAAAAAAATTTAAAATTCCTATCTCACCAAATAAAATACACCATAAATAGATGAAGATACCCATACAATACCAAAGAAGACTCATACAAACAACTTTGAACCCAATCCTCTAGGTTTGGGGCTACCCTAGGAGCATTCCCACACCCTAGAAGAGAAATAAAAAGATAGGAATAGGTTGTAAATAGAGTCAAGATCTCCTTGACATAATGAAAACCTACTTGGCCCAGAAAATGATATTTTGAGCAAACTATCCCAAGTTAGTAATTTGTTGCACATAGCTAACCACAAGGAAATTTTAACTTTTATTGGCATGTTATTTTTCCATAAATTCTCCCACCAACACGTGTTCCTCATCAAAACCATTATGTACCCATTATTTACTATGAAGCTTCACTATGAATTCATTTGAAGCTGAATTCTTTGTCTAACACAAATATTCATCCACATTTCGAGCGAGTTTAATAAAGTCGAAAAAAAAACTTCTGGAATGGGGAACATTCTCATGTAAAATCATCCCCAAGCTCAATATTCTCTATTAATATCCATCTAAGCTTTCTTTCTAAGGATTGATGATCGGATCTAATGTCCCATAAAGTGAGGGGATCAGTCCATGGAGTTTATTGATCAAATTCTTCAATAATTTATATTTTTCATCATCCTCTATCTATAGATATTATCCAATTCACACCCATTTCCATTTCATATTTTCCATGCTATCAATTCTATAATTACAGAATTCACAAATTATTTCCCTACAACTAAACCATTATTTGTTGACGGCTTGAGAGACCAATACAAAAATTTCATTAAGAGTCATCCCATGTATTTTCAATTCATGGTGCTTCCAAAGATAGACCTAATGTACTTTACTATCCATAAAGTCCTATATGTTATATCTTTGCTCAAATGATCAATGTTTTCAGCTCCCCATCTAATTAGTCTTTTCGCTTATGTGATCCTTGACCAGTTCAATAGTATGCTCCATTTTGTTTTCTAATTGCTAGACTTGAGGGACAAAAAATTTCCTTTCTAATCATCATGAGGATTCCCTTTACACCTCTATTATTGAAGTCCAATATAATACATAATTTATAATAGTTCTTTTAATATACCTAAATGACCACCTTCAAATAACCACATGTTTATCCATATAGACGTCCACACTTCAATCCTATTGAATAGATAGAGAAACTCATCATAATTATGTGAGTTATTCAACTCATCATAATTATATGAGTTATGCTTTTAATAGAAACATAAATTATTCATACATTCCTCAATCCTTTCCCTTAGCAATTCCAATGAAGAGTGTAGGTCTAGTTGGATATCATACCCTAGAATGTGATAAAGAATACAAGGTTTCACAAATTTGACTTCCATTCCTATACACATCCAATATCATTTCAATATTTATGAACTCCTAAGGAGATCATACACTAAAAGGGAGCATGTTCTCCAAAAAAATATATATTATTAATAGATTTGGAAGAAAATAACTTGACCCGACTAATTTTTCCTTTCCCTTTTTCTTCTAGAATTATCTTGCTTAGACCTTTAGAAAAAACAACTAAAAGGAAGGGAGATCAAGGATATACCTATCTAGTCCCTCTAGAGGACAAAAGAAATGATATGATATGGAAAACCATTGATCAAAACTACAAATAATGAATTGGAGAGATGCTCCATAATCTAGTTTTCATTTGTAACACTTATTACCATTTAGATAAGAGCCACGTGAATTTAGACCCAATGAACCTTGTCATAGGTGTCTGATCATTTAACCTTTAGAATCATAGAGGATGTATTTTTTTGCTTAATCAAGTTCATATCCTCTTAGGGAAAATATACACCATAATATTTGCATCTATGGAAATGGAACCAAAATTGTTCTTTGTAGATAATATCATTGAACATAGGCTTGAGCATGGTTGAAATTATGTTGAATATAATGTCATAGGTTATCTTATTACATGAAATAGGGAGAAATTTTTTGTAAGAGTAGGACTCCTTCTTGTTATAAATGGGAGATAGGTGGGTTAACTTGAAATCTCCCAAAATCCTAGTGGATTTATGGGATTCTATAATCACCTATAGAAGATCATCCTTGATGAGCTCTTAGAATGCTTGGAATAATTGAACTCTGAGCCTGATAGGACTAGATCTCTCAATTTTATACATCATAAATAGGGATGATCACCTTTTTAGATCCATCTTTGGAAAAAATTTCATTCATATCTTATGATAATACCTCAGGGAATATATTAACCACTTTTATAATTTTCCCAGGTTGGAAACCAACATGCTCAAAGAATAGAGAACCATAATAATTGTTGACAAATTTTACATTCTCAAAAAAATAAGATCCAAAAAATTCATCTCTATAACTTATTTCCAAAATAATGTTTACGCACTTAGAAAAATGGAATACTTGTGGAAGGAATTCATGTTATTTTCATCTTCATATGCAAGTGTCTCTATTTTTCAATTCCCAAGAGGCTTATTTTTTTAATAGTAGATCCTTTGTCAAATCCAAAAGAGATTTTAATGAGGACTCATCCTCGTCCAAGAGATGTATGAAGAAACATTCTTGCATAGGGGACCTCAATCTTTTTTTTGTCTACAACTAAAGAGCATGCAACTTAGTTCCATAATGATAATTTGAGGGGATTTAAATCTCTTTGAACCTTTTGAGGTTGTCTACAAATTGCTTCATAGATGAATCCCCTAAGTGGAACTGAAATGATTATAGTTGGAGGACACTAAAACTCCATAATATTCTTCCTTTGTGTATACCAATCAGATTTGAAATGGATAATGGTGTTTCCTTTCCATCTTGTCTAACTAAAAAAATAATAGCAAGATGACAAGAGATGCTTCCTACCTCTTACCAATATTTGACTATCAGGGGACCATTGAACAGATATTAGAACATCATGAAATGATCAAATATTTTTACCATGTAGACATTTCTAATGCAACCATTACAGCAGGAAAAAACCAACTTATCGGGGGATAGATTTAATAATGAAAGAGATTCAAATGGATTTTTGTAACAACCTCCAAGGGTATCCCTCCTTAGATGGGTTCTCCACACATCCCTCGGGTATAACCTTAAATAAGTATCACTCCATAACATCCCCAATGGAGTTTGGAGGAAAATTGATGAAAATAAATATTCCTAATATGATTTCCCTTCCAAAATGGCCATTGCATGTTTATAAAATGAACAATATTTCCTAGTCTTTGATCTTCCAATTCCATAAATATCCTATATGAAAAATAAGAAATTTCTTTTAAAGAGAAAGGTGGCTTCCATTCCAAAAATATTCAACCTAAAAGACAATGTAAGTATACTACCACGTACCCATGTCTTTAATCCATTGATAAGGAAAATTCAAAGATTTTTGGTGAGGACACATAGTTTCCTATAAAATGATTACATATGGCCGACTATACCTCACCCATAATTTCGGGCTAGGACCTTCAATATGTTTCCTAGCGTTTTAACGTTTAGGGAGAGCTAGATAATTAGATAAATTTACAATTTTTGGTGCCTTCTCTAATGGCTAAGGGGATAACGGATTATTTTTAGCATCAAATCTCTTATTCATCATTCATTATTGTGAAGGACAAGTGAAACTTCCCTCCCACTTGTGGACCGTGTGGCTTATCTAGTGATAGGATAACCTTAATTGAATCATCATTAGAGACCTTAAATGGGGATTCTAAAGGATTTCCTGAATTTAGAAGAGAAAAAAAAATGTTGCCTATCTCCTAGAAGGAGGATTCATATAATGTGTGTCATCCAATTTCTTTAGAATATGAACTTATATGAGGAATTGCGTCACCACATATATTATAATCCAATGTGGAATGAAAGCTCCTAATGGAGGGGCTTTGCAAATGAAACGCAGACTAGAGGGAGAGGAGAGAGAACTAAGAGGGCATCAAAAACTAGATCCTTTAAGACACCCAAATGAAAAATATGAGAGTTAAGAGTTTTTAAGAAAATAATGTATACTCACAGGTGAAACATGAACACTCAAGATATAAAATATTCCTACAAGTACAAATAATGATGGTTGTGTTATAACCCAAGGAAAATAAATAGCTGGAAATATTATTGAATGGAGAAGTATAAAAGAGAAATAACTCGAGAAAAAATTCACTTAAACAAATTTAATTAATTTCTATACCTATAATAATAAAAAGATGATGGTGCCCATGGGGCTTTGGATTGACGGTGAATGAGTGCATTGTTAAGGCACTCTTTACGATGGATCATTGGTTCAAATCTCCCGTGGGTGCTTATTTACCAAAAACATAAAAATAAAAATAAAAAAGTGACAGAAACAAGAAAAAAATTCAAAAAAAAAATGTTGACAAAAATAAATTATGGACCCTCCAATATTCAGTGATGAATAAAGTATAAATTTTGAGGTGGATATGAAGGCCATACTATGACATCATGTTTCTACAGGTATCCTTATTTTAAACAAATAAAGAGTAGTCCTACAGGTAAAGGATCATACATAGTGCATACACATCAATAGTTTAAATATGTGTTATTCCTTTTACTTAGTGTTCCTATATAATATCGTCCATAGTGATAAACCAGAGATGGAGGGAATATATTAACTTTTCCCTCTATACACTTCTCTATGGAAATGACGTCATTTCAATATTTTCAAACTTAACCTAATAAAATATCAAAGTGTTCATCCTTCATATCCAAAATTTTGTGAAGAAAATGGATTATATTTCCTCCATAATTGTTCTTCTACCTAGAAATAAGGTATTGTCGTTGAAAAATTTCCAGCATAAGGTGGTTCAAAGTTAATATTTTCTAGGGAAATTTGTGATTGATTGGTAAATAATTCTCAACAAATATTCCCAACGCTCAATTGTGTGGAAATTTATAGTTCGAGCTTGCCCTTTGGTTGGCAAATGGACTGCTTGGCAAGTGTGACATGGATGAAAATTTTCTTTAGGTTTGGACCCCTGGCATGCTACTAGTGACGAAATTGGGATCCCTGGTCCTCTCTTGGTTACCATTAGTTAGTTAAATATGTAGTTTTTAGTATATAAAAAATCCCAAGATCCACAACCTAGAGGGTGCATAGGATGGAATTCAATAAGATATATTAGGATAACTAGTAAAGTAGCTATAGAGTGGGAGATATATATAGACTTACTTCTATAAAAACTACTAACTCTAAGAGAGTTGACGGCATATTCAATATGTCAACTAAACAACACTGATATTGGTACATTGACAACCAAACATGGATGCAATTATTAATTCAAACATAATTCAAACATAGACCATTGCCTAGAAGCTTTGGAGGTGGAAAATCCTATGGGGAATCTTTGCTTCTCTAAAAAGACAAGTTAGTAGCATGGTTGGATATTAGCTATAAATTATGACATGGAATAATATCTCTCAAAGGGGTTGGTATCAGATAAATTACTTTCCTCTATATATGTCACAAGAAGAGACACACAAGCATCACTTCATACAATGAAGATATGCAACATATATATGCCAATTTTTATGGCAAAACTTTAATCCAAAATCAAGATGGACTGGAATATATTTAAGCGAGGTTTTATGTTTTGATGGTTGTACAAGAGAGTTTCTATTTTTAAATCCCTACCATATCTACTGGTAGTAGCCATTTGGAAGGAAAGGAATATATGTGTTCCAATAAAAGGTCGTTCTCTGAGAGGTGTGTGCAACAAAGTTGTTAGCATTGGAAAAAAATACAAAATGGATCTAAATCATAGCAATCCAAGCATCACAATCTTGTCCGAAATCAGTTAAGTATATCACTATGGATACTTTGGTAGGGCCACTCATTTCCACCCTCCCATATGTAGCGTATAGGTGCTATAGTATCCCAGTCAATCACATTTCATTTATTGTTGACACTCCTTTGATAAAGGTTCAATTTCTAAACCAGAATTTGTAGCTCTATGGTTTTTGTCGGAGTTGGATAGGTACAAGGACCTCACATATTTACACGTACTAGGAGACTCAAAACTTGTGATTGAATGTGAATAAAGGAGATCTAAGGTAAAAATTATTCAACTACAAACTTTGTTATTAGACATTAGGGATTTTGCTCGCACTTTTGAACACTTATTTTTCTATCACATTCTACACAAAATACACTATGATTTTCATAATAGAGTGGAGATAGAATTAATGGAGAAAAATATCTCCTTATAATCCATATTTAGGCATTTCTATATCACTAGCTTGACATAAGATGCGTAGTTAGATGCGAATTTTATGCTTTGAAGGTGGAATGTATAGTCTTCTTGATAAAAATAAATTATAAGGATAATGTTTTGTCATTTTCCAATAACACTAAAGTTCTACATTACTCATAACACGTTCATAGAATATGTATATACTCCCGACTTAACATATAATTTTTTTTTTCCTTGGAAAATAGGTATAATGATGGGTTGGAAGGCCAATGCGTGTATATTTCAATCGGATAATAATAGTACCTCTCTCACTCATCCCATGTATTATTTTATTTGTGATGGTGGATGCTTTTATTTTAAGATGAACTCTATACATATAGGGACACACATGTGGAAAATTCCATTCATTTACTTACTCATATTACTACATTCGGGCATATACTTGGAGGGTAAACTCGTGAAGGAAATTCCTACCATTCACGGATGTGTACACATTATTATTTCATGGATTTTTGGATGTTTTGAACACTAACTCTGACATGTCTCCTCAGATTTATTTGATTGGAGATTCCCACATAAATTTTTTGGTTTATAATTATCTTATTTCTTATGGATCACTTCATCTACTTCATAGCTTTCACATTTATCCATCTGGTTGGTTTCCCTGCGATTCACACATGTGAATTAATTCCATGCATTTTTTAACCTTTTTCTATTTTTTATTCATACAAATTTATAAATAAAATGAACAACATGGATTCCCATTAAAATCCTTAACTACAATGCTTTGAAGACAAAGTTTGTAGACTTGATGAGAATTATCCTCAGTTTCGCTATCAATTTTCCCTAGATTTTCTTAATCAACCTCAAAAACATGGCGTTTAATTTTTCTCTTTGAAACATGTAGAAGAAAGGGAGCTATCAACCCTTAGAAAACAACCCTAGTAGAACAACATGCACATTCCTAAGGGTGCAAGAATTTCAAGTAGAGTGCACATTCCAGGAAGGGAATTCATATTCATAAGAATTCTTGTGTTCTTCTAAGAATATGTGTGTCTCATTGCGACTTGCTGACATGGAATTTTAGGACTACCCTGCTTGGAAATTAGTTTGGGAGAAGTCGAAGTTGGTCGCATAGGAACATGTACATGTTCTAACCAACTCGTTCTGATAATCTCATTAGTTGAACCCTATTAGGTATGAGAAACAAAAAATGTCTATTAATTAGCTTCATTACATAAAGTATTGATCAATTTTTGGAAAGGAATAGATAATGGTGAAATCTACTTGTAATATGTAATGAATCATATGTTTACAAAACCACTGGTAGGAGACATGTTTAACTTTCAAGTTTTAGAGATAGAATGTATATGTGATGAATATTGAAACACTTACTGATATTAATTTAATGTATGTTATAATATAGCTTTTCTTGCTAATTTTAGAAATTGTATTTAGATCCTTCTATTGAATAAAAAAAATATCTAGAAAAGCTAAATTATTTAGATTTTCTATTATTAGTAAACTTAGTTTTAAATAAATTTTCTCTAAATATTTTTTCAAATTTTCTATTAAGAGAATTATATCTATTTTTATGTTGTAAGGAGTTCCTTGGGAAGAGCTCCCCTCCCATGACAATGTGTGCCTTTGTGCATTGTCAATGTCGTGTGTTAGATGATTAGAACATTTTCTACAATTAGAGCATCATATAGGTGGCACCGACATTGATGACTATCGATAACTAAATTCGTTGTTTTATTAAGCTCATAACATAAGAACTTCTACTATGCTAAATATGGATTTGATTAAATGGGTGTGCTTGTCAATATCTCATTATAAGAGCTTTTACTATGGTTTAGGGATGTAAGGTAAAAAATATAGTATTCATAATTAGTATTTATAGTAACTAGGGCACTAATCCACTATTCACAAAAAATAGAATTTGTAGTGAATGATGCACTGATAACTTCAGTGATTTCCTAAGCTTCCCAATGGTATAATCTAATAAGGCTTCTGTAGCTTGTCATAAGTTTCATAAGGGTGTTATCATGTGATAATGGCATTCATAGCCTATCTCAAAGTTTCAAAAGGGTATTATCATGTGAAATGACTTTCGTGGTATGTCAGGTTACTCTTTGTCTCAAAATATGTTTAATAGGGTTTGGATGATTCATAATTTGAAGCATAAAGTTTAGTGACCAGTAGTTGTTTGTCTCAATGTTTGTGTTATAAACAATTAACACATAAATGATTATGATGGTCCACATGATATTGTACATGCAAATTAATATGTAGGTTAGTTTTCTTAGGGTTTGATGGAGCGTACTCAATTTTGGGGTTTGGAATAATTGCATCGCATCCATATGTCTAGTATGTGATGTCGGCATGTTTTTAAAAGTACTTCCTCCACATTTTATTAGAAGATGGATATCTTTGATGGATGAATAATATTTTGTATAATGAAATGTATCATTTTTCAATTCAATATAATGTTGTAAAATTTGATACATATTTAGAGAACTGCTAAAATAAATAAAACTTATATATTAGACTTGTATGCTTAGAAACGTGTGAAGAGGAATTCTATCATGGATCTGAAGTTTAAAAACTATGGAGTTATGAAACTAGGATTATGAACTAAAAGTCCATACATGACTAGGTTTATGTTACAGAAAAATGCAGAGTTACATTGATCATATTCTTCGAAAGAAGAGAAAAGGAACATTAAAATCATATGAAATGTGAGCGTACCATAATGTTCTTAGAGATGGTATGGTTATTGAAAGTGCCTAAGTTTAGCAACCACTTCCTCAGAAATTTGTTGAAATTATCCTCCAAACCCTAGGGTGTTTTGAACATGATTGTTATCAAGCGTGGTTTCATATTCTCAATCATATCCATTGACTCATCTAGATTAAAAACTCCCTAACACATAGAAGTATTGAACTATCACTTCTTTTTGTTCCATTATATTCTCACTTTCCTACAATCTTCTTTATAAATCTAGATAGCATCTAACCAAACACGATGATAGAATTGTTTCTCTCCTTTGATAATTATACCAAGTTGTCCACCTGGTTCAATTTGTCTTCTTCATAAGCTATTCCTTGTTTGATACCATCTAATACAGAAGCAAGAGTTGGGACACTAAGTAAACACATCAACCTGTAACTATAGGGTCTCAAAGAATAATTAATAGATTTTGAAAGTAACATCACAAAACCTCATCTCAACAAAAGGAAAACAATGGGAACAATAAAATATATTTAATCTAGTACTACTTCATCAAGATTAATGCAATCATTTAGCCCACGAGGCTTTGGATTGACGGTGAATGGGTGCATTGTTAAGGCACTCCTTGCGATAGGTTACCGGTTCAAATCCCCCGTGGGTACTTAGGTTAGTCTTAACATAGAAAAAAAAAAAAAAGATTAATGCAATCATAGACTTCAAAACATTATTTCCAAGTAAAAGTACTCACAACAAAATAATCCATTCAAATCTCTAATGTCAACTATATCTAGCTAAAATTCAAATGCAGGCATCAACTCTACTCTCAACCTATTCCTAAATCTGTTATCTCAAAACTGTGAACTATTTTTTAGCACTACCAATGCTCATATACTATCAAGCTATCAAAGACCCCAATCTCCCAACTATTAATATAATCCAAGTTTGCTTCAAATGAATTTTAAAGGTCACTTTATAGGCTTTGAACCCATCCGAATTTGTTGATAATAGTTGACCATGTACATTGAGTCCACATCTCAATTGACTATGCCAACTCGATGTAGAGGATCACTAATCATGATCTACCATGCGGAATCTAATAGATAACCCCCAAAACTTATATTTTGGATTTTTAATTGCAGTGCGTTCTTCATATATTAAATATTAAGAGCTATAATGGGAATTCCACAAAATGTAAAAAATGAATTCAAAATTGTTTGTGTGATACATCACTACCAACTACCAAGGACTAGGCATGCATAAAAGAATGATTATTGTTAGACAAACAAGATCTCTCAAGCAACATTTTTTTCATCTTTGGGTGAAGATGATAGTATGGATATCAGTGTTTTAGTTTCTTATCAACTTTGTCATTTTTGGGACCATGAAAATGAACTACTTTGATATTTGGAGATCTAGTAAGTGATCTTTAATGTATAGTATGTCCCAAGGTAAAACTTAAAGGCCAACATGACTACATGGGAAAAAGGTAAAACATATTGTTTCTATTCATAAAAGATGTGTTTGAAATAATTGTTGGCATAACCACAATGCAGTTTCAACCTTAGATAATAGAATGGGCTAGAGAGTAGATTTGTAGACCCATCTTCCCTTCATGGAGATATTTAAATTTTCCTTATTTTACCATAAAATTGAACTATTAAAGTCGAAATTTTGACTGGGTTATCATAAATGAACTCCCAAAATGAGTGTGTAGGTTCCATAACATTTCCTTTTAGATGGTACATGAGAAATAACTTACATGGAAAGGCTTATTTCATAAAACATAAAATTTGTTGAATAAAAAAATCTTATTGATCTAGAAATATAATAGAATCTTCTTACTCTAGCTCATGATTTTACATATCTAGTGGTGAGGTAATCTTACAGACATGATAACCTTCGAATCCTTTGGATTTCAAAGATGTTGTTCTCACTCCACTATGTAACGAATATCAAACACTAGCCTCCAGTGAATAACCATCTCTAAAGCTACAAAGTTACCATAGTCTAGATTTGAGTAGTAGATATTTCTCATTTTGAGTCTTTCTGGCACATACTTCACCGTTCTGCATTGTCAATTAGATGCTGAGAAATAAGATAATAAATCAAAATATAGGGAAATTCTAAAATTTTTACCTCGATCATGTGAGGCCTTATTGTAGGTGATCCATAGTTTATTACAAAGTAGCATCGGTTCCATGAACACTAAAAAAACTTGCAAAGAATAAAAAATAACCATCTACAAACTACGGTCCTACATTATTTTCTGCAAGAAAGTTTATATACTAGCTAAAACTAATCAATGATCCCCACACTTCATCTCACACTGATATCAAATGTCATAGAGTTAGATATGTTAAGTTATATGAAGACTAATATGTTTGTTGGTTGGTTGAGAATGAAAGCTTGTAGTGGACTGCTTCAAGAAAGGTAGAGCATATGATCTTATTTTAATAGACAAGGAGGTTCCTATTATGGATGGGAATGGTCTATGTAAGTTTTAAGTATTTAGAAATTATAATTTTTACGTATTGCATTATTTTGCCTATTAATTATGTTAACCATGTCATTTTTTTAAACTTCCAATTTGTTCTTATCACTTAACTGAATGATTTAATTTTTGGAAACAAGGCAATTGTTGGTTTACGCTCGGTAAACATTTATAGGAACCAAACATAATGCTATGATTGGAAATGCATCATGTAATAATATACTTGTAGATAATCAATGTACTACATGCATTGTCGACTAAGTTAGAATGTTAATGTGACCTTGGTGTTAATGGTTTATAATGATTTGGCTTAAGTAGCTCTCCATAATATAAAATTTGATCTTTCTATCTATTTAAACATTGAATCCACCTTGTAATAGACGGTACAATATGTTTAAGAGAATTCTCAGATTTGCTCAGTTGCTATATTTTTCTTGTTAAAGAACCCATAGTATTGAAAATACTTTACATACACATTTTATATGACATGAACCAAGGAAAAAATTGAAGATATAATTCAGATTATTTTTATTCCCCTCAAATGGTGCCATTTGCAATAGTTTTCATTCGGATTTTTACCTTGCTTTGTTGCAATTGTAGTGATACTATTGGTCCCCACATAAATATTAAATGGCTCTATTTTCAGGGTCAACTTTATTTTATCATGTTATGAAAAACTACCTAAAGTGGACCAAATTTAGCTCGGAGTGTTGGTTAAGGAGCTGAAATTCCTTCCTTGGAAACAGAAGGAAAATCACAAAAATTGATAGTAAATAGAACATTTATTTCCATATTTTTGTATCTTGCTCTACTGCTAATATCCCTTGTTTATGATAGCGAAATTTATGTTCAATTTCATCGTCAAGTTGTCATTAACTATGATCTAATTAGATATGTTGTTTCAAGAAACAATCATAGACCCAAGTCCAGGATAGTAGAGTGGAAAATGTTTTAGTGATTTCCACCTCTTAAATTAATCTCCTTTTCTATTCAAGTTAAAGGGGCCACTCCATCACTTAAAAAATCAATAGAGATATGTAATAAGTTAAAATTTATATTCTTAATGAAACATTTGTGTAAACACATATATGCAATTCAAATTGCGTAACTTATAAATTCAAATTGCATATATGTGTTTACAAAAATGTTTCATTAAGAATATAAATTTTAACTTCTTACATATCTCAATTGCTTCATAAAGGTAGAAAGTAGTTCATATTACAATCACAAGGAAGAGGATTTCCATGGCTTGAATTCCTTATAGTTATGACACATTCGTTTCTAAGGTCTTTCAACATCACCATAAACAACCTCGTGAAAGATCACCATAAACAACCTCGTCAAAGAGTGGCCCAGTAGGACGATGGGCACCCCCCTTGACATCACTACTAGTGCCCCATTTGTCATCTTCAGAGACCATGGTCCTCTTCATCCTAAGCCCTATACATTGCCTTTGTCACCCATGCTAGTTGTTTTCTAACATTAAATGACATTAGTTATTGAATCCGTTGAACACGACAAAGAAAAAAATCCAATTCCTAG
Source organism: Pinus taeda (assembly GCA_000404065.3). NCBI lineage: Eukaryota > Viridiplantae > Streptophyta > Pinopsida > Pinales > Pinaceae > Pinus > Pinus taeda. Next base: position 3,293 of record APFE031196565.1, on the reverse strand, counting down.
AATAAATTAAGGGATATTAATGAGCCAAGCCTTAGATGAACTATTTACTCATTTAATTATATTTTGAAGACTTTGCATTGCAAAATTTAGAGGTCATAATTCAATTCAAAATAAAATTTATGCTTATCCACATTGATTTACATAGGTTATTGTAGTACAACAACTCTAGGAGAAATTAATGCTATTTATATGAGAATATTTGCATTGTCATTGATTTATTTAACTTATTTTATTATCGAAATAATTCTCCAAACTTAAAATTTATTTTTAGAAAAAATAGTTCATATTTATTTTATAATTTAAATATTCAATTAAACTGCATAACATATTATATCTTCTTTCATCAATGTTACTCTTCCATACTCTTCCCTATGCTATCGGCACAAGACATTTCCGTTGCAACATGATATTATATCTTCTTTCATCAATGTTACTCTCCAATACTCTTCCCTATGCTATTGGCATAGGACATTTCCTTTGCAACATGTGGTGGAATTGCTAGTTATCTCTTTCTTAAATCAATGAAAGCATTGGTATTTAGTAATGTAATGTATGGTAGAGATCTAATGTGACGTTTCATTTGCAACATGCAGTGCACTTGCTAGTTATCTATTTCTTAAATCAATGAAAGCATTGATATTTAGTAATGTAATGTATGGTAGAGATGTAATTTAACATAATGTCCTCTAAAATTTTTTAACTCGATCAAAGTAAAATAAATAAATAATAAATAATAAATTATTATTATTCTAATTTTTACAATTTGTTGGAGAATTTTTTGAGATCTAGGTTTATGAAAACCTATGGTGCTGACCCATGGTATTCATGTTGAATATATCATATTTAAAAGGAGCAATTAAAGTAACCTAGGTCCATATTAAATCCGTCAATCTCTTTTCACTCCAAAGGAGGTTTGCATCTCAAGAGATTCGATCGCTCTCTAGGGTTGGTAGATCCATAGTTAAGATGGATCTAGCATGGTTTAAAAAAAATGTTATATAACCAAGGGTCATATGAAATAAGTTATGTCGTTTTAGACATGTGGCATACACAAGCCATGGTATTTTCCCATTGTATTGCAATAAAGCTTGTTAAGAATCTCCATGATAGTGAATCTCTATAGTTAAGAATCTTGTTACATAAATTTTTAAAACGTATATATTTTGAACACATATTAATTATTTTTATAGTTAATGTTAATAATATTTTTTAATAAAATTACGTTTAGTTCATTCTTATGATTTTTTTTAATTTTAGCAATTTGAGATGTATTTATAAAAAGTAAGTGTTTTAATGTTTATTATGGAATTGATTGACATTTTCCTCCATTGAATTTAATATATATTATATAATATATATATATATATATTATATATATATAATATATATAATATATAGATATATATATATATATATAGATAAAATAAATATGAGTAAATATTTATCTATATATATTTAATGTAAAAACAATATTTTTCATTCATGCGAAATTCATCAATTAAAAGTTGGCAATAAAGTTGCCAATACCATGGCTTTGCTAATACCTCATGCCAAAAACACTGATAACTCATAGTCACAAACAATCTTTTTTAATTAAACCAATTTAATTAAGATGATTATTAAATGCCGCATAACCTATTTTTTAAAATAAAAGTATAATTAATATGAACATTTCAGAATATTCTCTAGAAGTTAAATTTATTATGTCCACCTAATAATAAAATTTAAATTCATGAATATCTATATCAAAATAGACATGCATAAATATCTTGCATGTTCCTTTATTACTTGTAGTTTAAAAGAGGTTAAATTTAATATTTATGTAAGGCATTATCTTTTGGAGTTTTTGGTAGATATTGTTTGAAACAATTTTTAGTCAAATTGTGACCTTTTATTGTTTAAAATAAATTTTTAACATCATATATGGGCACTTGGACTGTGACTATTTCAAAACTCAAATTTGTGATATCAAGAAATCCTTGTCACAAACTACACCTAAAAATATTCCCAAAAAGCTCTTGAAACCTATAATAGGTTAACTACTTGTGTGAACTATTTTTTTGGGGAATTTTGTGATATGATTTTTATTAAAATTTTAATGTTTATTTTTTTTAATCATCTTAGAAAATATTTCAACTATTTAAATTGTATAAGTAAATAACTTAAATTGTAAATTATTCTTGTTATTCTTATTATTATTAGGAGAAATTAATATATGAGTTAAACTAAACTTATATATATTTAAAGAAATATGTACAAGATTTTTAATTATGGAAATTCATCTCCAGTATATACCATTAGATTATTAACTTGTTAAATAAATTAACTCGTCACTTTGTTCATATACTTTATATATTTAATATATAACAATAGAAAAAAAAAAAAAAAAACGATGTTTATAAAATAAATTTCATTATCATTTAAAATATAAATATTTTAAAATTCCAACTTAAAAAAAAACATTAGGACCATATAAATATATAGAAGCTAATTTTGCAAATAGTAAAAAGCTATGTTACATTCCTAAAATGGAAACATGCAAACAACAATATAAAAAAAACAAATTCAAAACCCCAAGAAATGAGACAAAAGAATAAGCTTACCTGGTACCAAATCCCAAACTTAGTCCCAGACATGTCTTATTTTTTAAGAAAGAGCACCCCCTAATTATCTGTAAATATGTTCATAGTTGATTTTAATTTATTTTACTATTTGGCAACAATTTTTAATTCAATGATGAGCAAACATCATCTGACAAAATATGGATCCGTGTTGTGGGCGAGTTTCACGTTTCAATGCATAGAGAAATTTCAAATTCAATCATGAGAAACATCTCCATTTTCATTTCCCAAGGGCCCTTAATGTTAGTTATCATATCCTCCCGTTTTTATCCATGTTGTTTTTTTAATGAACAAATACCAATATTGACCAAAGTCAATTAGTTTGGGTTCACGAAATTTTAATTTAATATGGTACTTTCATATTACTTTCTAAATAGATTTGACTGATAATCGTCATGTTTTGCAACATTCATGTGCCTCCATAATTCCTCATTGACAGTCCCCAATAATATCTACATCAGGATACTGTTCTGTAGCTTTTCCTTCCTGAGATTTAGTTGTTCATGTTTCAGTCCTTTAGTTTACCACATGATATTTGATGGTGAAGGGACTATGATATAACATTGGTGTAAATATTTGGACAACAAATCTACAAAAACGTAAATTGTTGTGTGTGGAGAATGATTGTTCAGAGGTCTTTGTTTCAGCCGGATGTATACCCCAGGAAGTTTT